>JAODAL010034715.1:0-43899 GCA_025379985.1 Phyllomedusa bahiana | reverse complement strand
TGTCCAGTTCAAAAATGGGGGTTTGGAAAATTTCCCTTTTTCCCGGCATTTTTAAAATTTGGGGGGTCAGCGGGGGTTTGGGGTCCATGTTTGGGCTTTCCCAGGACGGGGAAATATTAAAATGTCCAGTTTAAAGAAAACATGATGGTTAAATAAATACTGCCTTCGGGCACTTTTTAATTTGGGGGGTGATGCGGGGTTTAAGGGTCAGGCTGGGGTTTAAAAGACAGGGATAGTAAATGGTCTGTGCTTTTTTTTTTTTGACTTTTTAAAACCCTAAGTGTTTTGGGCCTAAGATTTTGTTTGTATCCATTTGGGCCCTTTTTGTGGATGTTAATTTAGCTTTCCAGCCTTTTTTTGGGGTGTAATAATGAAGGTGTTGTTGCTCCCATGGGTTTTAAAATTTGGTCACCCCCCTGCCCCAATAATCGATGCCCACAAATTCAAAAAACCCTTAAACCCTTAGCGGCCCGACAAAAGGACATCGATCGATCTCGATAGCCAATGCAATCGCTAAACACAAACCCATGAGGGCCTCCCAAAACTTTGAAAAATTGGGGTCTGGTTTCCCAAACTACCTCCCCTCAGTTTACTATTCTGAGTCGGGCCCCCTGTGATGCCCCCACATCTGCTGTCGCTGCCCCAATCTGCCATCCCCATCTTTACCGGGAATGGTATTCCCCAACCCCCCCTCCAACTGTGTCATTTTTCCCAAAAATTGGGGGCCTTACTCATGTGCTGCCACCTCCAGAATTTGTTTTTGGGCCCCTCTCCAAACCTCATGCTTGCTGCTGTTGAAAGCCCCCAACTCCACACTCTTTCTTTTGTCCCAAACTTGGGGCCCTAGTGATGTTGCTGCCACTTCCTAAACCCTGTATTTTTGACACTCTGGGGGCCAAACTGATTTTTGCCCCACCTTTCCCAACCTTTTTATTTGTCACTCTGTGGTAAGTTGATGTTGCTGCCCTCCACACTTTTTCATTGGCCACTCTGGGGCCTACTTTTTGTTGTTGACACCCCCAAAATTTTGTCATTGTGCCATTCCCCCAAACCTCATATGTGTGCTGTTGTTTGCCACCCACTCCACACTCTTTAATTGTGCCACTCTGGGGCCTATTTTTAGTTGTTTGCCACTCCTAAACCCTTTGTCTTTGGGTTGCCCACTTGTGGCCTACTGAGGTTCCCTTCCCCCTTTCCAACCTGTTATTTAAAAATCTGGGGTCAAGGGGATGTTGCTGCCACCTCCACACTCTGTCATTTTTCCCACTCTGTGGCCTATTTATGTTCTAAACCCCCTCCGAATTTGTCATTTTTTTAAACTTTCCGCCCTTCTTTCTGTGTGCTGTTGCTGCCGCCACCTCCACCCCCCTGGGGGTTGGGTGCCATTTTTTCCTGTTTTTTACTGATGTTGTTCCCATCTTTTTTAACTTTCATTTGCCATGTGTGGTCTAGTGATGTTGCTTCCCCCTGACATTTGTCATTGTCCCCTCTGTGGATATCATGCTGCTCCCAAAAAACTGCCCACTGTCTCACTAAAAAACACCCTGTGTTTTCCTAATGCTTTTTCCCACCCTCCCCCAACTCTATTATTTCCCCCTTTTTTTGGTTTTCCTTTTTTTAAAGGGAAAGGAAAAGGATCAGGTTTTGCCCGTTTTGATTAGGTAGCCGAAAGCAGGAGGGGAAAGAACCCCAAAAGGGACAGGGAAAATAATCCCATTTACTGGTAAATCCCCTGTTTTAGTTTAAAACCCCTGTTTGTTTTCGCTTTAGCAATGCTGATGGATTTTTGACGATTGAAGGGCCCCGAGGATCAAAGGGGGGAAAAAATGATCAGTGACGTCAACGAAAAAATTACCCCGCCACCCTCTCCATTCTTTCGGGGGGGGGGGGGGCCCCAATGTATCAGCATTTAAAAAAAGCAGGTTCTTTTTAATATTCCGTGGAATCTTGATGTGTTGTAAAAGGAGTGCGCTCTTTGACGTATTGTAGGATTTGGCCCTCATTTGTTTTTTCCAGCTGGCGCTGACATTTTGTCAGGCTGCGTTCCCACGTTTGGTCGTTTTGCACCTTTTAACCCCCAGAGAAGGAAGTGTGAAGGTTTTAAAGAGCGGTGGCTGTCATCTGCGTGTCATATGAGCACAGATTGTATCAAGCCAAACCCATCCCTATGCTATTTAAGTATGGCACAATGTTCTACAAACCCTCAGGCTTCCTCAGCCCGGAAATAGCATTTTTTTTTTTTGAAACGCCTTTAATAAAATTTGGTGAAAATAATTTTTGCGGAAAATTCGGCGAACCTGGCTAATCTAATTTTTGAGAAATTCTTCCATCTCAATAGTAATGTATTAGCCTAATCATATAAGCTAATACATTACAATCTGTATCAGTTAAACACAGGCAGCAGTCAAGGCAGCACACAGTCTGCCCTGCTGGGCCCGTTTTTAGAAGCCCTGGGGTACTCGGTTCCCCGGGGTGTGGTTAGAATTTGCCAGGTTGTCGGTCATTGGGAGTCTCGATCACCTGACAGAGCAGGGGAATGCTCTTTATTATGCTGCCGTCACGGACCGCGGCAATCAAACTGTTAAGTGCTGGGGATCAGAGGTTTCCTCCACTTCCCGATGATTGTAAAGACTGCTCCAGGACCAGAACTGTTAACTACAGCTCTGCTCCTAAGGCAGCTGCAGCGCTAGAAGCCGCAAAACCCCTATTCTGCAGCAATGTCAAAAGACGTCGCTGAAGAAAAATGACCTAAAATGCCCGCTGTCAAAAGACAATGGGCAGTGCTTAAGGCATTAAGAAGCTCTCCTGCTCTGCACTCATTTCCTATATTAATGCACCTGTTTGAACTCGTTACCTGTATAAAGGAACCTGTTCACACAATCAAGCACACTCCAAACTCTCCACCATGGCAAGCCAAAAAAGCTGTTGGGAACAGGGACGAAATTGTAAAATGATAAAGTTGGGATGGGCTACAGGACAATAGACAAGACTTGGTTGAGAAGACAACTGTTGGGGCAAATTTTTGGAAAAATGGGGAAGAGCAGAGGGACGTCAATCTTCTTGGACTGGGGCTCCATGCAAGATCTCGATGCGTGGGGTGATGATGAGTCTGAGAAAGGTCAGAAATCAGCCCTGAACTACACAGGAGGACCTGGTCAATCACCTACATTTAGTTGGGACCACAGTCTGAAAGATTACCATAGTATCACAGTACAATGTCATGAATTAAAATCCTGCAAGGCATGCAAGCCCATGTCCAGGTCTGTTTGAAGTTTGCCACTGACCATCTGGATGATACAGAAGAGCCATGGGAGAAGGTCTAGTGGTCAGATGAGACCAAAATAGCACTTTTTGGTATCAATTCCAATCACCATGTTTGGAGGAATAAGAAGGATGAGTACAACACCAAGAACACTACCCCAACCGTGAAGCATGGGGATGCTTTTCTGAAAAGAGAACAGGACAACTGCACTGTATTGAAGTGAGAATGAGTGGGGCCATATATTGTGAGATTTTGGCCTACAACCTCCTTACCTCAGTAGGAGCATTGACCCCAAAACACACAGCCAGGGCAATAAAGTAGTGGCTCTGTAAGAATCATTTCAAGTCCCGGGAGTGGACTCGCCATTCTCCATATATGAATCCAATCGAAAATCTTTGGAGGGAGCTGATACTCTGTGTAGTCTAGCGACAGCCCCAGAACCTGAAACACCTTGAAAAGATCTGTATGGAGGGATGGGCCAAAATCCCTGCTGCAAAGTGTGTGCAAACTTGGTCAAGAAGTACAGGGAATATCTGACCTAATTGCAAACAAATATTTCTGTACCAAATATTAAGTTATAATAAGTTATGTTTTTCTTTTGTATCAAAAAATTATTTCACGCAATAAAATACAAATTGAATGGTTTTTTTTAGATTCTGCCTCTCACAGTTGAAGTGTACCTATGATAAAAAATTACAAATCTCTCCATTCTTTGTAGGTGGGAAAACTTCCAGTGTATCAAATACTTATTTTCCCCACTGTTTATATGGTCCTTGGCAGTTACAACCCTTTACAATTATACAAATTCCTACACACCTTATCTGATCTATCTAGGTTTTCTATGAGATGCTATACTGGAGTATCTCACTGAAAATAAATGTGTAACTTTGTTCCAGCATTGGTTTATGAAGGATCGGTCCTGTCAAACTAATCTCATCGGCTTCTATGAGGAGGTTAGTTCTAGACTGTATCAGGGTGAGGTATTTGATGCTATATATCTAGATTTTTCTAAAGCATTTGATACTGTGCCACATAAGAGGTTGGTAAGTAAAATGAGAAGCCTTGGACTGGGAGAAAATGCTTGCAAGTGGGTAAGTAACTGGCTCACTAATAGAAAACAAAGGGTGGTGATTAATTGTACATACTCAGACTGGATTCCTGTTACTAGTGGGGTACCACAAGGTTCAAAATTGGGCACTATCCTTTTTAATACTTTCATGAATGATCTTACACATGGATTACACAGTAGACAATACTAAACTCTATAAAGTAATCAACACAATAGAGACAATTCTCATGGCGCACCGTCTTAAGTTACCTCCTTGCCTCCGTGTTCATAATGTATTTCATCAGTCAATACTAAAGAGGAACATACTGTCTCTGAACTTGCCTCCTAAACTCCCTACTCCTGTTAGTGTTGAGGGTGAGTTAAAGTATGAATTCACTCGTATCCTAGACCCATGTAGAGTTCAGAGATCCTTACAGTACCTTGTCCACTGGAGAAGAGGTTGTGGGTTCTTGCTAGATTCATCCATGCTGAAACTCTGATCAGGGAACTCCACGACTCTCATCTGGACAAACCCAAACCAGGGAAGGGTCCAGTGGCCCCTCCTAAAAGGGGGGGGGGGGTACTGTCACGGCGCACGTTTCTGCTGTTGAGGAGCAAGGCGCTGCAGGGGTTAATCCCTCTGGCTTGTCAACACCACCTCGGAGAGGCCTGGCTGATGGGCCTCGGATTGATGGCTCGGCTTCTACTCAGGTCAGAGGGTGTGTCGCACAGGCCAATAGGAGGGCCCGGAGGCCGCACCAGTCGACTGCTAGGGCGTTGTCTGGGTGCTTCATTTAAACCTCCTCAGTTCTGTCCGTCTTTGCCTGTTAAAGGTTATCCCTGCACTTATCACCTGTTTTCCCTGTTTGTGTATTCCTGCTTCCAGACCTCGGCTTGTTTCTTGACCATGTTTTGACCTCTGATTCTGTCCCACATTCCAGTCCGTGTTTTTGACCCTTGGTTTGCTTCTCATTATTCTTCCGGATTCCGATTCTTGGCTTTGACGTTCCCGACCGTTACCGATCCAGACTGATCAACTCTGCGTTTCCCTGACAGCCCTGCACATATTAACATAGGGTCTGTCGTCCAGTTGGGGTCTTCCATCTAGGGCAGAATGCCAAGTAGACAGGGAATGTGGGCTGGGTGGTAGCGTGGGCCCACTGCACCTGCCCTGATGTGACAATAATGTCTTATTACAAAGGGATCTGGATAAGTTGGAGGCCTGGGCAGAGAAATGGCAGATGTGGTCTTGTTAAATGGAAAAAAGCTGGGAAAAAGTGACATGGAGAAGGACTTGGGAATCCTGATGGACAGTAAACTTAATTGTAGCAGCCAGTGTTAGGCAGCAATTGCCAGGGCAAACAAGATCATGGGGTGTATTAAAAGGGGGCATAAATGCACATGATGAGAACTGTCACGAATCGCGCCGCAGCCCGCGGGTAGGGCTGCGGGCGCAGTCATGACTCCATAGAAGAAAAGGATGCCAGCAACTCCGGAATTCATCAAAATAGATGCATTTATTGATGGACGAACCATAGATCAAAACGTGGTGACAGAGATAATGCAGGTGAAACAGGTGCAAAAAGCTGACGCGTTTCGAGTCACTTGGACTCTTAATCATAGCATAACTTGCACTATACATACATACATATATATAATAAAAAGTAACTGCACCGATGAGACTCACCTGGGTGGACGTCCTGAATGGAACCGGCATCCGGCATTCGGCCGGAACAGGAAACCGCGCAATAGCTACGCCCCACATGTGACGCCACGACGCGACCCAGACCAGAATGGCCTGGGAACGCATCATCACGCTTGCACTGAGGCGGGCAAGGCACGCCCCCTAGCAACGGCCAAGCATCAGAGGAACGGGCACAAACCTGTCTGCAGAAGGCAACAGAGCGCACCCCAACCTGCACATCCAAAAGACGCCGCGGTAAAATCACCACCTCATATAGATGAGGATGCATAACACCGGCACCATGGAGGCAAGTGGGGCACACCATGCAGCAATAAACACGCAGAGAGGAAAAGGTAGAAAAAAGAAGGAAGCAAGGAAAAACCACCACTGCTGAGCCACATGGGTGCAGAAAAGTGACATAGGTAAAAAAAAGTGATTAAAAACATCACATTATATGCAAGATAAGGAATATCAGAGCAGATATAAACCAAGCACATACAAGATGGAAAAATATTGTAAGAGCTGGAGCTTAATAATGAAAGAGAATCTCATTACGTGCATTGAGTCCATTTGTAATAACAGAATCTAATGTATATATCCAAAATGCCTCCCGGTCCATCAATTTATATTCAAGATTACCACCTCGTTTGCCTAAACGTACTTTTTCAATAGCAAATGTTTAAAAATTTTGAGTGTTAGATTTATGTATTTCAATAAAGTGTCGCGAGGCATTAGATACATTGCGTCCAGCAGGTTTTTGTATATCATTCAGATGCTCAAGTATGCGAGTTTTAAATTTCCTTGAGGTACATCCCACATAATTGAGATCGCATACATTGCATCTGATGATATAAATGACCGAGGTAGTATTACAATTGATATACTGCTTGATATCAAACTTACGCATGCTGGAGGAAAATTGTGTGGTGGGGATCACATAAGTACACGTTTTACAAATGTGACTACCGCATCTGAAGAAACCTTTAGTAGAAAGCCATGTTGGGCGAGACGATGAGAAGGCAACCTCGTTAGGCGAGATGGTATTACCAATGGTTTTGGGACGTTTCGCCACTACTCTGCAACCCTTCTGTAAAATATTGGCCAAAATATTGTCCTGTTTAAGTATTGGTATATATTTAGTAATTATGTTTTTAATAGCATTGAAATGTATGCTGTGATCTAGGACAATAGTTGGAATGTCTTGTTTAACCCCTTAACGACCTTAGACGTATCCATACGTCCAGGTCGTTTGGGGGTTAACGCACCTGGACTATGGATCGCCCTAGGATCCCCGAACTCTAAAGCAGATTCGCGGATCGGCGCGGGGTGTCAGCTGAAATATTACACTGACATCCCCACGTGGGCCCCCGACCCCGATCGCTCGGGGGGGGGGGCCGTTAACCCCTTAATTACGCCGATCGGTCCAATAACTAAGGTAGAACAGAGGAGATCGCTCCCCCCTGCTCTCTGTGGGCTGCAGCGCGCACGGACGGGCGATCCTGCCTCCTGCCCCTACAGACACCCCGGAAGGAGAGAATGGCCCGGGGTTTTGTCTTGATGCAGAGCCCCCCCCGTCCCCTTTGGGGGCATGGCCCGGCTGGGACTGACAGTTTCATGGGAAAACCGTCATACAACAACTTGCACATTCCTATTGAATGAGAGCTAAAATCTCTCATTCAAACCCCCTAGGGGGAAAAGTAAAAAAAAAAATAAAAAAGTGAAAAAAAAGTAAAAAAAAGTAAAAAAACAATAAAACACAAACCAAAAATAAAATAAAAATACTACACCCCCCCTTTTCCATTTACAAACGCCTCGCCCAAAAAAGATCAAAAAAAATAAAGTACCCATTTTTTGTATCCCCGCGTCGAACGACCTGTCCATAACCTTCATGTTAATTAACCTGTAGGGTGAACGCCGAAAAAAAAAAAAAAAAAAATCACAGAATAAAAGTTTATTGTTCATCCCGTAGCACTAAAATGGAAAAAAAAAGCGATCAAAACCCAGAAACGCCAAAGTTTACCAAATTAAATGTCTTTCATCCCGCAAAAAAAAAAATCCTTATACAGCTCTGTATACGGAAAAAAAAAAAAATTATACCCAAAGATAGCGATGCATAAAATTTTTTTAAACACACTAAAAAACATTTTTTTCCCTTTTTTTTTAAAGTGCTTCAACTTTAAAAAACACTAATAAAAATAGGTACGCCAAACGTTAGCGACCCAAAGAGTAAAGCTAATATCACGGATACGCAGGGTGAGCCCTGAAAAATAAAAAAAAACAACTGGGATTCAGTATTTTCTAAACCCGGGGCCCCAAAAAAGGTTTTAAAAAACGTTTCAAAAAGCTTGCCCCCCCCAAAAATATACTAATAAAAACCAACTCACCGCAAAAAAACAAGCCCTACACACCCAAGCACAAAAAATTTAAAAAGTATGGCTCTCAACTATGGCATGCAAAAACTTTTTTCCCTGGTTAAAAAAAAAAGTGTTTTTTATTGTATAAAAGCAGAAAAAACATAAAAAAATAAAAAATTGGGTATCGGTGTAATCGTTTGACCTGCTAGTAAAGCTCCCCGTGTCAATATCCCGAACAGTGACCGCATAAAAAATAAAAAAAAAAAACCTCCCAAGATTGCTGTATATTGTTCAAAACATCTCAGAAAAACCTTTAATAAAAAGGAACATAGCATCATATCACCCCAAATTGTAAACCAATAAAAACTTCAAATCATCCCCAAAAAACAGCCTAAACAGCCTGCACACAGCAAAATAAAAAAAGATGGGGTTCAAATAGGGCAACATAAAAACGCAATTTTTTTTTTAGACGTATTTCTACTGGGGGTTAAAATAAAAAACAAAAAAAAATATATAAAATCTTATCATTGTAATTGACCGACCCCACTAGTAAAATAATCACATCATTTACATTTCACGGCAAGCGTAAAATTTTTAAACTCAAAAAAACAAAGACCCAACTGCGTTTTTACCCCCATTTTCATTGCCAATGAAAAAAAAAACTAAAGGAACCGTGCTCCCAAAAAGCACAGTACACCCCTAGAGAATCCCTATGGGTGTTGAATCCAAAAAGGGGGGACTTCGAAGGGTTTTGCCTTTTTTTGCTAAATTTGGGGGGGTTTGCAAATGCGACAGGCCCCACCAAAATCTCGTTTTAAAAGCCCCAAAAACCTCCTCCCCTTTTACGCCCTGCCATCCCCCAAACAGCAGTTTTTTACCCCCCAGTAGGGGATTGGGGCCGAACTTGGGAAAAAATTGCTTAACAAAATTTTTTTGGGTTCTTTTTTTTCCAGGGTTCCTTTTATAATGAAACATTTTAAGCTAAAAAATTTTCAGATTATTTAAAAAAAAAATTTTTTTTAATTTTCACAGCCAAAACTAAAAAAAAAATTTTTGAATCCCTGTGGGGTCTATATACCAATGCACCCCTGATATATTCTTAAGGGGGGGGTAGTTTCCAAAATCGGTCTATTTTGGGGTGTTAATTAAATTTTTTGCACCTTAGGGGGCCCCCAAACCTGAAAGGCGCCCAAATAAAAACGATTGAAAATGAGACCCCAATAAGTAGGGCTCCCTCCTATTTTTGGGGGTTATGGGTGACCAAATAATGCACTAGGGCCCCAATGGATCCTCAAAAAAAGGAGACCTGGGGAATTGATATTAAGTCATTCCTAGTCACATTTTCCGGGATTCCAGGAATAAATTATAAATATTGAAAAATCTGCAAAAAAAGTAAATTTTTAAATTTCACCTCCACTTTGCTTTAATTTTTCTGTGAAATATCGAAGGGTTATAAAACTTCCAAATAGTGTTGTAAAACTTAAAAGGGGGCAGTTTCTCAATGGATCACTTTTGGGGGGTTTTTAACATGCAGGCCCCTCAAAGCCCGCAGAACGGATGGTCCCAAAAAAAAAGTTATGCAATTTTTTTTGAAAAGTGAAAATTACTACAAATTTTCAAGCCCTTAAAAATCGTAAAAAAAAAAAACAAAAAAAATGACCCCTAAGGGAACGTAAAGTTAACAGAAAACAATTTTTGGAATAAATTACGCTTGCACCAGAAATTTTTCAACTTTTAAAATTTTGCTAATTTTTTCCAAATTTTCATGAAATTTTTGATATTTTCACAAACAAAAAAGGATTGTAAGGAAAAAAAAAATTTTTTTACAACTTAAAAACACAAATTTTCACGAAAAACAATCTCGAAAAACATGAATAGGGAAAAGTTCAAAAAGTTATTCTCACAAAATTGACACAGTCAGATTTTCAAAATAGGCGTCAGGAAGGCAAAACAGGCGGCCTTAAGGGGTTTTTTTAGATTTAATTTAAAACAATAATTTTTGACCTGGGATGTCTCTAACTCTAGATACTGCTCTGCCAAAACCCAAACTGGTAACCTCAAATTGTGAACCGCGCACAAACCTTCTGGATTCAAATTTTGGAAGCTTTTCATAGTAATTTTCTTTTGGTACGTATTAATTCACCAAATTGGATAGATAATTTAGTAGCCCGACGATTACTTTTAAAGTGCAAGATTTTATTTCCTGCAACTTCTTTCCTGAACCGTTTTTTAGTGGAAAGTTAAATTTGGGACTCCCATAAATCAAGAACTAAAAACGAAATAGAACCGATGAACAAAAAGTAAAAATAGATTAGGGGTTATTATTAAGGATTCGACAAGGTGGCACGGGAAACAGGACCCCGCCAGAAAGTAGCAGGGCTCTATGATCGCCTTTCCATCCCCACGTCACAACAAATGGATGGTCTGAATTGTAATAATTTTCAAACATTCCCACCATGAAAGAAACTAGGTTTGCTAGCGAGGGCGAAAATTTAGCGCCCATAGAGAACACCTCTAAGCTGTAAGTAAAATTACTATCAAAAAAGAATTTGAAAATTGTGTTGGCATTAGAAACGAGGTTACAGATTTGATGAATAATTTTCTCATCACTATAAACGAACTATAGGTGTCAAGATGAAAATTTAAGGCAGTAATTGCAACTTCTAGGGGAATACTTGTGTACAAACGACTCGACGTCAACAACTGAGCCACATAATTGGTTGCCAAATTTTATCCGAAAAATTTATTAATACCATCTCTAGAATCCTGCAAAAATCCAGGCACTCAAACTAACAAATGGCTGCAGTTGGGCATCGAACCATTGACATAACCGCTCACAGAGAGAACCAAGGCCGGAAACTATAGGTCGCATGGGTGGGGGATTCAATTTCTTATGTAACTTTGGTAGGCCATATAGGAGGGGAATAGTGCAATCTGTAGAGAGAATATATTCTGATTCTCTATCTGAGAGAACATGCAATGCTACACCCTCCTCCACTAACGCAATGAGTTTAGATTTAAAGCGTGCAGTAGGATTCGATGAAAGATGACGATAAGTGGAGAAATCCGATAGCAGCAACAGCATTTGCTGACAATAATTCCCTCTCTTCATTACAACTACGGATCCCCCCTTATCCGCCATCTTAAAAATCACATTTTCCATTTCCCGTAACTCATCTAAGGCCTTGCATTGTTTCCATGAAAGATTAGACATGCCTAAATGTACATGAGATTCAACAAGGATTTGTTTTAAAACCTGTTCTACAAGGGATTGAAAAATATCCAGTCATGACTCCACTGGCAAACCCGGTCCCGTAGCTGCACTCCTGTGCTTCCGCGTCCCTATGCTGGCCGCTGCGCACGCTCCTGCTCCTAGGGTGTGCGCGCGCCAGCTCCTCCGGATTTAAAAGGCCAGTGTGCCGGCAATTGGATGCGTGCCGGCTGCTGACCCTATTTAAAGGGATCACTTCCTTCAAGCCTTGCTCTTAGCCCCTTGCTAGAATGTCCTGTTATTTGGGTTTCCCAGCATTTGGTGTTCCGTGACAACCCCGCTCCTGTCCATTGCCCAACTGGTCCCCCTCCTGCCTGCCCCCCGTCTACCCGCTTTACCGACCCCCTGGCACCTACCCGCATCTCGGCGCCAAACCACAGGCCAAACCGGGGTCAGGGGTACGTCGGGTGGAAAAGCCCTCACAAGACCAAAACCCACTTGCTGGCTCTTTTTTAAAACCGGGGTCCACTTAGATTCCGCTCCATGGTGTGGCTCTCACCATCGCTTGTAGCGGTCTGGTGGATCCACTACCAAGGCCAGCGTTACATTAAGATCCAGCCATGGATCCCGCCAAGGTGCCGTTGCCCAGTGTGGTGGACCTTACTACCATCGTGGCCCAGCAATCTCAGCAACTGGCGCAACAGGCGTAACAACTGAATCAGTTGACCGCCATGATGCAGCAGCTCATCGCCACCCAACAGCAGCCTCCGCCACCTCCCGCGATTCCTCCTCCTCCGGTGATCCTATTGACTCCTCTGGGTCCCAAGCTCTGGCTGTCGCTGTCTTCTAAGTATGACGGAGACCTGAAGCTCTGCAGAGGATTTGTTACCCAATGCTTGATGCACGTGGAGATGATGGTCGACTAGTTCCCGACCGAGCAATCTAAAGTGGCGTTTATGATCAGCCTGCTCTCTGGGAAGGCCCTGACATGGGTTACACCCCTCTGGGATATGAGTGACCCTTTGACGGCGGATTTGCAGTCCTTCCTCAAGGAGTTCCGCAGCGTATTCGAGGAACCAGCCCGCGCCTCCTGCGCTGAGACCGCGCTTCTAAACCTGTGTCAAGGGAACTCTTCAGTTGGGGACTATGCTGTCCAGTTTCGCACCCTGGCTTCTGAGCTGTCCTGGAATGAAGCCGCTCTAAAAACGCTACTTTTCAAGAAGGGGCTCTCCTGGAGAGTAAAGGATGCGCTGGCTGCGAGGAATCTGCCGTCTTCACTCGCGGAGCTTATTCACCCGGCCACCCGCATCGACATAAGCTTTGCCAAAAGGGAAGAGGAGCTCCGTCAAGATTGCGATACCGCCCGGTCCCGTCGGCTCCCTCGCCAGGTTCCTATGGCCCAGAGGCTCCCGCTGTCTCCTCCGCAATCTTCTGGCGAAGAACCCATGCAGGTCGATAAAGCTCATCTCTCCGAGCAAGAATTATCTCGACGTCAGGGGGAAAATCTGTGTCTGTACTGCACTAGCCCCGAACACTTCCGCAGAAACTGTCCGAAGCGTCCCAAACGTTCGGGAAACTCCCGCACCTAGGCTACGTGGGAGAGGCATCCCTAGATGTAAGCTCCCCCTCTCCACGTCTGGCAATGCCCGTGCAGATCGTGACTGACATGGGACTCTCGTTTCAGGCCTCAGCTTTCCTGGATTCGGGCTCGGCAGGGAACTTCATCCATAACTCTCTGGTGGCTCAATATCACCTCCCAGTAGTCCGTCTGCAAAAGCCGCTGGTGATCGCTTCGGTTAATGGGGAGCTCCTGAGTGATTCCATCGTTTAAGTTACCCGCCCAGTATTGCTCCAGGTGGGAGCTCTGCATAAGGAGAGGATCGAATTCTACGTGCTTTCCCGGTCTTCTTCAGCGATTCTTTTGGCTGCAAAACCATGCCCCTACGCTCGATTGGAGGACTGGAGAGGTCACTCGCTGGGGCCCGGACTGCCAGGGTCAATGTTTGGTGGGACCTCGCCCGGTGCGCTCCGCCCCTCTGCTGGTGCCTCACAAACCCTTGCCTGGACTGCCTGCTGCATACCAGGACTTTGTTGATGTCTTCTCCGAGAAACAAGCAGAAACCCTGCCTCCTCACCGGGCGTACGATTGTCCTATTGAGTTACTACCCGGTACCAGTCCACCGAGGGGCCGAGTTTATCCGCTCTCAGTGGCAGAAACCCAAGCTATGTCAGCCTACATTCAGAAGAACCTCAAGAAGGGATTCATCTGCAATTCCTCGTCTACGGCTGGCGCAGGGTTTTTCTTCGTGAAAAAGAAGAATGGGTCCCTGCGGCCCTGCATCGACTACCGGGGTCTCAACAAAATTACGGTAAAAAAACATTAATCATGGAATGGTTTGATCGGCTCCGCGGTGCGAAAATCTTTTCCAAGTTGAACTTGCGGGGCGCCTACAATCTTATTCGTATCCGTGAAGAGGAGGAATGGAAGACAGCCTTTAACACCCGGGACGGGCACTTCGGACTCTGTAATACCCCGGCAGTCTTTCAAGAGTTCGTGAACGACATTTTCAGAGACCTCCTCCATACCTGTGTCATGGTATACCTGGATGACATTCTGGTTTTCTCTGCCAATTAGGAGGATCATCGCCACCATGTTCGCCAAGTGCTTGAACATCTGCGTACTAATCACCTGTATGCCAAGTTGGAGAAAGGCCTGTTCCACCAGACCAGGCTTCAATTCTTTGGCTACATCACTTCGGACAAGGGTTTACAGATGGATCCTGCGAAGCTCTCCGCCATTCTGCAGTGGCCAAGACCGGTGGGTCTTCAGGCCATACAGCGTTTCTTAGGCTTCTCCAACTATTATCGGCAGTTCATTCTGCACTATAACAAGTTAGTGGCACCCATCGTGGCATGCACTAAAAAGAACTCCAATCCTAGGCAGTGGCCTTCTGAGGCTGAGCAGGCATTCGCCAAACTTAAAGCCGCATTTGCTTCCGCAGGCATTCCGACCCAACCGGACGCCAAGAAGCCGTTCTTTCTAGAAGTTGATGCCTCCTCGGCGGCACCGGCGCAGTTCTTATATAAAGAGGGCCTAAGGGCAAAATGGTGACCTGTGGCTTCTTCTCCAAAACCTTCTCCCAGGCAGAGAAGAATTATACCATTGGTGATCGGAATTGTTGGCCATCAAGCTGGCTCTTGAGGAATAGCGCTATCTCCTGGAGGGAGCTCGGCATACTATCACTGTCTTCTCCGATCGTTAAAACCTCCAGTACCTCCAGTCGGCTCTACGACTCAATCCGCGCCAAGCCAGATGGTCCCTCTTCTTTTCACGCTTTGACTTTCAGATACACTTTAGGCCTGCAGCGAAGTCGTTCCTGCTGATTTCTCGTTTCTACTGGTGGCCAGACCTGGTCAAGGATGTTAAGGAATTTGTGAAGTCCTGTGTTACCTGTGCCCGTGATAAGACCCATCGCCACAAACCCTCTGGTCTTCTGCAATCTCTGCTGGTTCCCACGACCCCCTGGTCACATGTGGCTATGGACTTCATCAATGATCTTCCTCCCTCCTCGGGTAATACCGTCATCTGGGTGGTCACGGACCGTTTTTCTAAAATGCCGCATTTCGTCCCCTTGCCGGGTTTACCATCTGCTCCTCGCCTGGCCAACCTATTTTTTCAGCACATCTTCCGTCTACATGGACTTCCTCTGCATATAGTTTCCAGGTTTTGGTGGGCCCTCTACTCTCTAGTTCAGGTGAACCTGGATTTCTCCTCAGCTTACCACCCACAGATGAATGGTCAAGTGGAGAGAGTCAACGAGGTCCTGGGTGGCTATTTGAATCACTTTGTCTCGACTCATCAGGATGCCTGGTCCAGCTTACTGTCCTGGGTGGAGTTTTCGTACAACTCCTTGGATTCAGAGTCAGCAGGCTTGTCTCCCTTCTACATTGTGTATGTATGGTATCCCCGCCCTCCACTCCCGTTGGCAGTTTCACCCGAAGTCCCCGCAGCCGATGTCTTGGTCTGAGAGTTTATTAACATTTGGAGCCAGACGCACCAATCATTGCGTCAAGCCTCTCTGCGCATGAAGTTGCAAACTGACAAGAATGGAAGGCCTACCCCAGTCTTCTCCCCGGGTGATATGGTGTGGCTGTCCACTAAATATATTCGGCTCAAGATTTCCAGCTACAAACTAGGTCCTCGCTACGTAGGTCCGTTCGAGGTGCTCAAGCGCATCAACCCGGTGGCCTATAAACTTCGGCTTCCGCCTACCATGCGTATTCCCAACTCCTTCCACATCTCCCTGTTAAAACCGGTGGTCTTGAACCTTTTCTCTTGGAAAATTGCCCTTCCGTCCTCCATAGCTGAGTCCACTAATATCTTCACTATAAAAGAAATTTTGGATATGAAAACGACTAGGGGTAAGCGTCACTTCCTTATTGATTGGAAGGGATTTGGGCCTGAAGAAAGATGTTGGGAGCCGGAAGGTAATATCTTGCACCAGGAGTTTGTGAGGAAATTCCTCCGTTCTAGAAAGAGGGGAAGGCAAAAAGGGAGGGTACTGTCATGAATCACGCCGAAGCCCGCGGGTCGGGCTGTGGGCGCAGTCGTCTCTCTGCCGGCACCCAGGTACCATAGCTGCTGGCACCGCGGTCCGTGTTACGGGCCGCGAGCGCACATACTCACCCCGCCGCGCTCCTGTGCTTCCGCGTCCCTCTGCTGGCTGCCGCGTGCTCCAGCTTCTAGGGCGCGCGTGCGCCGGATCCTCCGGATTTAAATGGCCAGCGCGCCAGCAATTGGATGCGTGCCGGCCACTGACCCTATTTAAAGAGATCACTTCCTTCAAGCCTTGCTGGATCTTCTTTGCTCCTAGCCCCTTGCTAGAATGTCCTGTTGTGGTTCCTAGCAATTCCGTGTTCCGTGACTTCGCTCCTGTCCATTGCCTTACTGGTCCTCCTGCCTGCCTCCGTCTACTGCCTTGCCGACCACCTGGCACCTAGCCGCACCTCGGCTGCCACCACAGGCCAACCATGTCAGGGGTAGCGACCTGATGGAATCCCGCCACAGCAAGACCAACCCGCTTTGTGGCGGGCTCTGGTGAAAACCAGGGTCCACTCAGATTCCGCTCCCTGTTTGTGGCAGTCCGGTGGATCCACTACCAAGGCCAGCATTACAAGAACATCATTCTGCCATTATACAATCAATGTTTAGACCACACAGTTTTGGGCACCACTTCACCGGATAGACAGGATAGAGCTGTAACAGGTTCAAAGGTGGACAACAAAATTAATAAAAGGACTGGGAGGACTGCAATAAAAAAGGTTAGCAGGATTAGGGTTATTAAGTTTAAAGAAAAGACGGCTTCAGGGGCACATATTAAAGGTCAAAATAGAGATCTCTCTCAAGATCT
The DNA here is from genome assembly GCA_025379985.1 of Phyllomedusa bahiana. NCBI lineage: Eukaryota > Metazoa > Chordata > Amphibia > Anura > Hylidae > Phyllomedusa > Phyllomedusa bahiana. The sequence continues at coordinate 26,929 of JAODAL010034715.1, read as the reverse complement.
ATTTATGCCCAGGACTGTATCAAGAACAAGGGGGCATCCTCTACGTCTTGAGGAAAGAAAGTTTCTACATAAACATAGAAAGGGATTCTTTACTGTTAGAGCAGTGAGACTGTGGAGCTCTCTGCCAGAGGAACTTGTCATGGTAAATTCACTAACAGAGTTTAAATGAATTTCTAGAGTATAATAATCTAACAAGTTACAGTGACTGGGATTCTGAAGAAGGGTCATTGATTCAGGGATTTATTCTGCCAGATTGGAGTCATGAGGACAATTGGCTTCTACCTCATGTTTTTTTTTTTGCCTGGATCAACACTTTTGCACAATAGAATGAACTGAATGGATGTCTGTCTTTTTTTCGGCCTAACAAACTATGTAACTATGTAATCTATGATGCAGGATTTTTGTTCTTTATGTCGCCAGAGATATAACAATTCTTATTAATTTCTGTACTTTATTTGTTTTTTTCTTTTCATTTCTTACTGTAACAAATGTGTACTTAAATTTGATGCAATTTGTGCAGTTTCTGCAATATGTGATATGTCTAACAGTAAGATGGCAACGATATTTATGTACGACACCAAAGCCTGCGTGCTTATTGATAAGATACTTGTTTGAAGCATCAATGGTACAAGTTTTAATGTATTGATCTTGCTTTGTAATATGCATTTACCAAAATTTGAATAAACTAAATGTTTTTTGGTTCAGGTCAGCCAAAATCTCTAAACTTGGCAAAAATTTGACTATAAGCATAACCCTAACCCTAAGTAAGGGTAATTTAACCCCTTAAGTGAAAATCTATGTCCCTGTATGTCCAAACTGCGCTATAAAGGTATGGAGCGGGCTCATTCACTGAGCCCACAGTATACATGGCACGTGCCAGCTGTTACATACAGCCAGCAACAACCGCTAGCTGCCAGTTCAGACAATGTGATGAAGTCGACCACAGCATCTAAATGATTAGAATGTGGGGTCACTGTCCGTTGCAGTAGTGTGTTGTTTGATTGTCATGCCAGCTGGCTGCCATGATTTTACTCCTATTATACCCTGACATAGAACCCACAGGCAGGGTGTAATAGGAGAATTAAATGCCTGTCTATGGCATTATATCAGTAGTACTGCACATAGTACCAGTGAGCAAGCATTGCATGTTCAAGTCCCATAGGGGGGATTTTTGTTTCTTTTTTTAAAAAGTCCAGAACACAAAAATCACTAACAAATAAAAAAATAATTAATAGTAATTAATAGTAAAATAATTTGTAATAGAAGATAAGTGAAATGCCTATTTAATATATGGCAGTGCATTATTAGTGTTGTATATAGTACCAGTGATCAAGCATCACATGTTCAAGTCATCTATGGGGAAAACATCAACATAAAAAAATGTTTCCTAATTGCCACACAAAAAAAATAGGTAAAAAAAACCAAAATTGGCATCACCGTGCTTGTAAAAGTCTGAGTATGCTATGTATCCCGCATGGTGAATGCCATAACATAATAAATAACTAATGCCAGGTTTTGTATCTTTTTGTACCTCCTGCCACCCAAATAAATGGAGTAAAACGGACCAGAAAATCTCACTCTCTCCAAATTGGCACCAATAAAAAGTAGGCCTCACCCTGCAAAAAATTAAAACACAGTTCTATCTGAGGAAAATGTAAAAAATTCATTTGTCTCAAAATGGCAATGCAAAGAATTTTTTTCTAAAGATTTTTTTTTAAATAGCAAAGCATACCCCCACCAAAATGGTGCAATTGCATTTTTTTCACATTCCACCACTCACAGAAAATGTTTGGTGTTTCCCAATGCATCATTTGGTATGGTCAAATTATATCACTAAAATGTACATCATGACCCACAAAAAAGCCATCATACATCTATGTAGACAGAACAATATAAAAATGATGGCTCTTGTAAGGCTGGTAGGAATAAAAGAAAAGAGCAATTCAAAATATCTCTGTCCTGAATGGTTTAAGGTATTTCATGGATGTAAATGGTAACAAGAAGTGATGTTGGATGCAATGCCTGATGTTGCTTTCATTTACCATGATATTTGACCTTTGTGGGAATAACCAAAAGTGATGATGGATGTAATGTCAGATCATATTCGCTTATCATAAAATTTTGCCAGTTACTGAAACTGATACAGGGCCGTTCCTAGGCTAAACTGCACTCAGGACGAGTGAAGAAATTTCGCCCCCCCCACCCCATAACATAATGCGCCATGATGCGACACATTGCATCACCATCAACAAAATATACAAAAAGCTTTAACACAATGTGCTACGTATAAAACTACTAAATAATAGTCATACAGTTACAAATAACACTGCTACACAAAACCAGAATCCCAAGGCTAATAGTACCAATGTCCTACTAAGACCACATATCACCAGCCCCCAGTAGCCAGATGGTAGCCATCTGTAGCCATGTTATAGCTCCGGTAGCCAGATAGTTGCCCCTGTAGCCATGTAATACCCCCTGTAGCCAGGTAATATGTCCCCTGTAGCCAGGCAATAGCCCCTGTAGCCATGTAGTAGCCCCCTGTAGCCATGTAGTAGGCCCCTGTAGCCAGGTAGTAGCCCCTATAGCCATGTAGTAGCCACTTATAGCCAGACAGTAGCCCCTGTAGTGGCCCCCTACAGCCAGGTAATAGCCCCAATAGTCAGGTAGTAACCCCTATAGCCATGTAGTAGCCCCTGTAGTAGCCCCCTTTAGCCAGGTAGTAGCCCCTGTAGTAGACCTCCTATAGCCCCCTGTAGTAGACCTCCTATAGCCAGGTAGTAACCCCTGTAGTAGCCCCTATAACCATGTAGTAACCCCTGTAGCCAAGTAGTAGCCACTATAGCCAGGTAATAGCCTATATAGTCAAGTAATAGCCCCTGTAGTCAGGTAATAGCCCCTATAGTCAAGTAATAACCCCTATAGCCAGCTAGTGGCCCCTGTAGTAGCCCCCTATAGCCAGGTAATAGCCCATATAGCCAGGTAGTAGCCCCTGTAGCAGCCCTTATAGTCAGGTAATAGCCCCTATAGTCAGGTAATAGCCCCTATAGCCAGGTAATAGCCCCTATAGCCAGGTAATAGCCCCTGCAGCTAATGATAATAATAAAAAAAAAAACATTCACCTCACCATGGTCCACACATCCAGGTCCGGGAGCTGGTATACAGTGTAAGAGGCGTGACGTCATCACGCCGCTTATGCCATCACGCAGCTCACAGGGATCTCCTGGGTCAGCAGAGGCTGCTGGCTTAGGATATCCAACGGCGCCGGGGGCTTGGTGAAAGCCATGAGTCACACCCCCTGTGACGCTGCTGTGTATCTACAGTGCTAACTGATTGCTGTACAAACCGGGGAGGAGGCAGGACGGTAACAATCCGTCCTGCCTCCTCCCTGTACCAGCAGCTGCACAGCGAGTGTGCAGCTGCTGACTTACTCTGTGCAGCCATTTTACAATGCCCCCATCGCGGGGCCCCCCTCAGGTGAACGGAGCCTTGGCGCCCCGGGCGACCACCCGCCAATAAGAATGGCCCTCAACTGCCATCAGATAAGATGTCGGACTAGAACTTAGGCTGCAACGCAGATGCCAAATACAATGCTGTACCTGAAGCATGCTGCATTCTTAAAAATGTCTAAGGACCTCAGGAACTGGATCCACTGAGCCACCGCAAGCCGCAGCAGGGAGCAGATTCTAAGTGGTCGCTGATTTTCGCTACAGCCTGTCTCAAGGCAGGTTGGGCTTGCTGTGGCAGACGGCCCCCAGGTCGTCTTTGCCTGCAGTGGTGGCTGATATGTGATTTAATTGTGGAGAAGGCTCATAGTCGGGGACAGGCAGGAAGGTTAGGGCAGGCATCTAGAATGAAGGTCAAGGGACAGAGGCAGGAAGGTCTGATACACAGTAAGATAGGAACACAGGTGAACACTTTCTCTTAGGCAAAGGCACTGAAGATCTGGCAGGGAGGTCAGGGGAGTGCTGGGTAATATATGGTCAGCAGCCATCGATTACCGGCATGCTGGCCCTTAAAATTTTACAGAGACAGCATACACGTGCCCCATGGAGCAGAGATGCGCTTATTGGTCGGCGGAGAAAGCACAGGGAGAGGTGAGTAGCCAGTGAGGGAAACAGGATTGTGGGTGTCTGAGAGTTACTACACTACAGTAGTCCCAGGAAAGTATATAATATAATCCCAGGAAACTAAAATATAATTTTGAGGATTCTCTAAAACTAGAAATGTTCCTCATAAATTATTTGCAACTACAACACAATACTTTGCAGTTTTTGTCACAAAATATTATTTAGAACTCTAGAGAAATGTTTTCAACTATTACCGGATTTTCTTTTAAAATTTATTGATGACTGAGAATGTCTATGCACTGCTGCCACTTACATTAGTTAAAGAGAAAAGTGTAAAAAGCAGTAATTTGATAAATACAGCCCTAGCCTTAAAGTCATGATATATCTGTGTAAACATGTCTTACCTGTTGTAAATACAACTTTCTTAGTAACCAGTCTGGTTTCAATAATACTGAACTGAGGCAATTCCAAAGCAGGTACCCCAGTCACTGCGGCCTCTTCCCCTCCCTGCCAGAAGAATTCAATGTCATCTGTTGTGTATCCATCTGCCAAAAAAAGTCAACAGTAAAATAACAAAAAATAGGTTTGCTCAAGTGTACTGCTCAGTTGTAGATGTTTTCTGTACACTAACAAAATAATATTTGTTGATTATTTAAACTCTACTGTAATACAGTTATAACTGACTGTTGAGGTTTTGCTAATTTACATAATTTATTATTAAAAGTTCTGTAGATCAGGCTCTTAATCCCAAAAAAGAAAAAAAAAATGAGAACATAGATGTTTGTGACTCTTTCTATTTTACTTAAAGAAGGTACTGTTTCTCAATTATAACCCTCGCTAGTGTACCTATTTTTAGATAATGGTCCAGTTGAACAAATATGCAATTTAGCTCTCCTCCATAAGGAAGAAAATTCTCTTACTAGCCAAAACTGACTTGTGAAGTTTAAAGAGTTACTATTTGTCCAGAAAGATGCTTTAGATACAACTCGTGGGGGCCACGGAGACACTCATTCTCAGTAAAAATAAACAAAAAACACAATAGTGGTCTACCGTGACTTATTTTTAGGCAATGTTTAATGAGAAAAGGTATGCGAATTAGCTCCCCTCTAAAAGGAAGTAAACAATCTGAGTCTTCATTTAAAATTACTTATGCTTATTTATGATAAGAGGCTGTTTTTTTTAAATGTTTTAGCTAATTGTTCAACAATGAATTACATACATTTGTATCAAATCCATAGAAACAAGCAAAACTGGTCACTCTGCTTAGGCTTGTTCATGCCAACACACTCCTATTTTCCAACAAAAAAGGCTCAGTTTATTGCTTCGACACAGCTTTCCAATTTTCAAAGCAGAGTAAGGTGAAAATGTACATCAAATTGGTGCTTCATAATAATAGAAAATAAAAAAAAATGGGAATAAAAGGAGAAACCAGATAAAATAAAACAATTTAAAGTAAAATAACAATCCTGTATCTATATATACTATAGGGGAATATAAGAAAAAGTGATCTCCAATAAAAGTGTGTACTGTAGAACATGTATTCTATTTGTGTAGGTACATAAGTATATGCATGTATCATCACCAACACTGTATCCATGCAAAATTGGCTTTTCAGAAAAAAACATGTGTAAACAAGTTAATTAAACTGAGAAAAAAAACATAAAATACAAAAGTGTTCCAAGTGGAGTCACAGAGTATTAGGGCTTATCCCCATGGAAGGTTTTTCAGCCGGTTTTACAGCCGGTTTCCAGTTTTGAAAGCGTTTGTAAACCGGCTGTCAAACTTTATCACAGACCTCGATGGAAAATCTGTGCAGTGGTCCCCACTGCATGGATTTTCCTGCAGACGGTTTTTTAGACTGCCGGTGGTCCGAAAAACATTGAACATGTACATTCTTCCACCTGGTTTTCGGGCGGAACATGAACAGGTCAGTGTGAAGGGGGAGGGCTTTTCTCCGCAAACTGCAGAGAAAAGCAGTCCCTCTGCAAAACAGGCCCCAAAACAGAGCAAATACCGGTCGGACAATCCGTCCAGCATTTTCTCTATGCCGTATAAACGGCCCCTTACACTGTTCTACAAATTTCAAAAGTTATCAGGTGCAGTTATGCAATGAGCCATTTCTTAATGATTTTAACCTCCTGAATTCAAAACTGACAATGACAATTTTTGTTGGCTCTTGTTTCTATATCAAAGAGTTTTACTTTTATTGCTACCAATAATTAATGCATAAAGGTTTCAGTACTTTGAAACATTATTATTGTTGCAAATATAAAGTTACAGAATATTTTGTTATGCCAATTTTCTGATGTTTATTTACTGTAAAGGAAACTTGGCAATAATTGAAATAACTAAAACATGTCTAAACACTATTGTGATTTATAGACAGTTACAGAAATTGCACTGCAAAATTTGGTCCTCATTCAGTGACAACTCTTTTTACTTGTCTGTTGTATTCCTACAACGAATCATCTCTTACAATTGTCCGACAGTAATCTGAAAACAGTGATGGATTCCATTTTCCTTGATATGTTTTCTCCATATTCGCAATATCTTTATGAAATCTCTCACCATGCTCGTCACTTACTGCTCTGCAGTTTGGTGAAAAAAAGTCTAGATGAGAATGTAATAAATTAATCTTTAACCCCTTAAGCCTTGATGTATTAGTATGTCATGGGACTGTTAAGAGAGTATGGAGCACTTGCTAAGCTCATTCCATACGCAGCATGTGCCGGAAGTTAGATACTGCTGACACCTGCCGCTAACAGCAGAGATCGGAGCCAACTCTGATCTCTGCTGTTCAACCACTTAGACGCCGCATTGATTGTGACTGTCGCGTCTAAATGAATGAGAAACTGTGCGAACTCTGATCAGCAGCTCAACGGCAAGATTGATAGTTGCTGATCATTTAACACGGTGGATGTGAAGGCTTCCATTGCCGTCATGTCTGTGATTCTACCCCTTCCTGCAATTGCAATGCAATAGAGTCTACTGACAATTGAGCACCCTGTTGTTCAAGCACCCAAGGGGGACTGGATATTGCTGTGAGAAAAAACTGTTTTTAAAGTATAAAAATATTAAAAGTTCATATCACCCCACTTTTGCTTTTTTTCCTATTGAAGGAGGGTTTCCACAGTGGTCTGCAGGGTCCTCATGGGAAGAACCTACACATATTCTACTGGGAAGACCCATTGTGATGGTCCCTTCCCCCATATCTCATATGTCTATGCGCTTTCCAGTGAACTTGTGTGACCCCTTGTCTACAATATCATGTCCCACTCCCACATAGCTTTGAAGGAATGCCAACTATCCTTAAACAAGGACCTGGGAAATCTACCCCTGCCTGTCACCCTCATGGAGACCACTTTCTTCCATCCTCACTTTCTTCTACTCCAGGAGAAGACAAACCTGTCACTTTATCAGACCTATGCTACTTCGCACACTCTCTGCAATCTAAAAACGACTAGAAAAATAATTGATGAATGCAAGCAAGTTTTTGCACTCTTCCACACCAAACTGTTGGCTCTGTCTACCAAAATGTCTAATCTAGACCAGGCTCAAAACTATACTTCAATGTCGATTCAAACTCTTCAATCAACTACCTGCCAACACTCTAACCCATTATTTACCTTACAGCAACAGCTACATGACCTCGAGAACAGGAACAAGCACAAAATCAGGATCAGAGGGTTACAGGAATCAGTTGAGTCTACCGAGATAACATCGGACCTAACTTCAATCTTTAATGATTTATTGGGCAGATCCCCTAATGCCTGTATTAAAATGGATAGAGCCCTACAATCTGCCAAATCAGATCTGAAACATGTATGTGACGTCATCTGTAGAATTCACTTCTACAAAATAAAGGACACTATCCTTCACTAAGCACAACAACAAAAGATTTTTTAACAAGGAATCCCATTGCTGCTTCGACAAGACCTTTCCAAACACACCTTGGCCCTAAGAGATGCTTTGAAGCCTCTTCTAGTAATCCTAAAAGACCGAAATATTCTTTACCGATGGGGCTTCCTTTTTTCCTTATTTGTTTGCAAAGGAGAGAAAACACTGTCTATCAGGTCTCCAGACGATATACCCTCCTTTCTTCAAGAACTGGACATCCACAACATCACTCTTCCTCTCTGGTGGAATTTTGTATCTTTCTCTGCTAAGAACGGCTTCCAACAACCTTCACCTTCACCTGGTCTTCTTCCAGGAGCTCGTCATCGATGTCGCCGCACGGACTCTTCCTTAGCTTCTAACCCAACCTGTGGACTTTCCCAGGGCCTATTAGGTCCTTGATATCCTTTTACTGATTCGGCTTGATGAAGTTTTTGCCTTCCAGTTTTTTGCACTGCCGAAACAATAATGGAGTCTAAGATAGCAATCTCTATAAGGTGCCTTTCTGTACGTTGACGGATTGCCCCCTCCTTATTGATTAGGCCATGCATTTAACCCGGTTAGTGTATTTAACTGTTCTTTTAGGAAACCTTGTTTTGGTACCCACCGCTATGGGTCGTCATCTTTATTCTGTTTTTTTTTTTTTACTTATCAGTCTGTAATTGATCTCCATCAATGGTACTATGCTGTTTCCAGTCATGTTACGGTTACAATAATAGAACCCTGTGTTTTGATGAGGTTATATAGTAGTTAAAATTTTTCATTTACTAAAATACTAACCAATGTCATGATGTTATAAATTACGATTAATAGGGACCAGTTACGATGCTATTTCTTACAGGCTCAATGGACTATTGACTACCTTAATCACTAGATTAGAGCTATCAGCAAATCTCTACTGGTTTCTTACTGGTTTTTATTTTCCTTTATTTATCTGATTTTTTTTCTCTCTCTCTCTTTCTCCTCCCTTTGTCATGCTCCTCCCCCCTTGTGTCTTATCTGTCTGTATCCACCCACTCTTCAGTATATATAATGGTACTCATCAAGGATGCCTGCTTTCACTCCTTTTACATGTATTAATCATGGAATCCTTATTAGCTGCTATCAGCTCCAATTCTGACTTAAAGGGAATATTTATTGGGGATTGTGAATATAAATGTTCTGCTTTCACAGACAATCTGTTGGTGTACATTACAGATCCTATTTCCTCCATGCCCAACTTATGTCTGAGTTGAATCATTTGGCACCCGGTCCAACTTTAAAATTAATACTTCCAATTCGGAAGCACTCCATATTGGTTTCCCTTCATCCGTCTGTACCCAATTGAAACTCTCCTACCTTTTTCTTTCACCACAACAAGGCATAACCTATCTGGGCATTAAATTTACCTCTGACCTCTCAAAAATGTTGTCCTTAAATTTTGATAAGCTCCTTTATCACATCTCTCTAGATCTTGACACTTGGATTAAAAGTGAATTCTCCTGGTTTGGAAGGGTCAACATTCTAAAGATCAGAGTGCTACTCTGCATCTTATACCAGCTCTAAACTATGCATGCATCCCAAATTCCTTTTGGAAACGTGTCCAAAGAATCTTCACAACCTTTATCTGGTCCTCAGGTCACTCCAGAATTTCTTATGCAACTCTTTCAAGACACAAAAGCACAGGAGGCCTAGGCGTACCAGACTGTAATAAATATTTTTTTGGCTGTGGCTTACTCCCGTGTCTTGGACATTGTGTGTCGGGTTGACACTAAATTATGGACTCGACTAGCACAGGCCTCTCTCCTCTTGATCTGGTCTCCCTCCTTAATGAGCAAATACCCCACCTCCTTCTCAACTCGTCATACATTAGCTACAATTGTATCTTATAAATGACATAGTAATCTAATAGACAGAGTTGGGCCTTTAACTCCTATAACTGACAATCCTATTTTTCCACCGGGCCTTGGTTCACATCCATTTTTATGTAGCTCTAAATCGAACCCGCTACATCTAAATAAGGTATTACTTTTCTCCCTTCCACTTACTTGCCCTGAAGTGACCATGTTTAGTTCCTCTTATTTCCAATACATCCAATTACAACATTTTTTTTAACTCTTTTAAACGTTGTGCAAACTTCCGAACAGTCCTCACACTTTTTGAACAAATGTGCCTCCTAGACTCCCCACCAAAACACACCATTATCGCCATCTATGAGGAACTATCCTCCTCACATCATTCTGCCCTTCCTCCTTATTGCAAATTGTGAGAAGGAGAATTAAACAGCTTACCCCCTTAAAGTGGCATAAATGTTTCACACTGACACATAAAGCAGTGATTGCCTCAAAATCACAGGAAACCAGCTTTAAAATTCTCTCACGTTGGTACAACATTACATCAGCCTTACATAAGTAATACCCCTCTGTACCGAACAGCTGCTGGCGGTGCGGTAGTGCTGTTGGTACTATGACACACGATTGGTGGAGCTGTCCCTCATTGTTGGGGTTCTGGAAAGCGGTCTATCGCACTATTCAGGAACTATCTAGTGTACCTATTCCCAAGTCACAAGATTCTGCCTTGCACTTTATATTTAATCTCACAATCTAAGAAATCCCTTCTTAGACTACAAGCAGCAATGACCATTATACCCAGAAGTTGGAAATTTCCCAGTCCCCCAATAGTTGTGGAATGGTTTAGTGAAATCTCTAACACTTAACACATGGAAGAACTTCTAGCCACAACTCAAGACCAGATCCATTTGCTGAATAAGATTTGGAACCATTGGCTTCAATTCCAATCCTTTCCTCTATTTCAAACTCTTTCCATATGACCCCGTCACCCACCTAAACCTACCTACCAGGTGGCCTTCTAACCCCACATGATCACTTGCATCTTTAGATTAATCAATGTACCAATATATCCGACCACCTTGACTACCTTTTACCTCCTTTCCCCCGGTACACATTTGTGTTAATCATACCCTTTTCCTTGTTCTTATATTGTTCAGAAACAATATAAAATATATATATAGAGAGAAAAAACAGGTGGAGGGGGAATTCCACCTTTTTTCTTTCTCTCTCTACTATTATATTTTTATATTGTTTCTGTTTTGCTTTCTATAAAATGTTCTTTTCTGTGTTTTCTCCTCTATTTTTGGACTCAAAAGTCTCTATACAAATGAATAACATGCTCAGGGTTTCATTGTATTCCATTGTATTTGTTCTTGTACAATTTTTTGATTTCTGTTCAATAAAGCTGTTTGAATATAAAAAAATAAAATTAAAAAAAGGTTACACATAATTGATATTGCCACGTATCCAGTGTCCACATGTCCAGTATGCTGGACACCATAGAAGAAAAAGATTCCAAATGCCAAAATAGCGTTTTTTGGATCATTTCACGTTATCTAAACATTGGAATAAAAGTGATCAAAAAAGTTGCATCTAGCACAAAATGGTAGCATATGAAAGTAGACTTTCATTCTGGTCCATAGGTAGAAGTATAAAAAATTATTGGTTGCAGAAAATGGCACTGCGGCGCAAATTTAAAGAATAGAAGATGTTTGGATTTTTTTGCGGTATTAAAACATAACAAAAACCCTATATATTTGGTATTGCCGGAATCGTAACAACCTGCATAATACAGATAATATATCATTTATACCAAAGAGTGAGCGCTGTAAAAAATAAAGTGCAAACATGGTGCAAGTACTTTTTTTCACATTTCGCCCAACCTAGAAAATCATAGAAAATACAAAATGTATGGCTTTTGGAAGGTGGGGTGGAAAAAAGCAAAGAGCCATATTATTTTGACAGCCAAGATTCTATATGTTTTGAGAATATTTTCCACCAACTCTTCATAGTCATCTGCTCTTGAGTTTCCCAAAAATGTATTTACCACTAATGTGACTGCTACTCATCCACCCTTTTCTTTGCCATGCAACAAACTAAGAAACTCCGCCTCTTGAAGAAGCTTACGAATCTGAGGTTCAATAAAGACTCCTTCCTTTATCTTTGCTTTACTCCACTTTATCAATGAGATACTTAAATGCTTTTGCATTTTTTCCATTGCCTTTACAAAGTTCTTCATTAGGTCCAACTTGATATGCAATGATTTTAACGAAATCTTATGTGGGTCAACAAGTACTGGATGCAGGACATTTTTACTCTCTGTTGGAGAGGCCAGTCTTGTTTATTATAGTGATATTCTCTTGCACGACTATTCCATTGACACAGAAAGCAGCAATATTTTGTGTATCCACCCTGGAGGCAAAATAAGAGGGCAGCCATCTTTAAGTCACCAGAGGTGCCACAAATATTGGTCATAGTTCAAGCACTTCAACAGCTGTTTCATGTTGTCATAGGTTTCTTTCATGTGGGCTGCATAACCAACTGGGATTGAAGGTAGCGCATTGCCATTATGCAGCAACATGGCTTTTAGCCTTGTTTTGGATGAAATCGATAAAGAGCCTCGATTCCTTTAGGTTATGACTTATCTTCAGAGCTTCCATTAAACTCTTTATGTTGTTGCATACCATAAGATTGACCTCCATCAAGAAGTATTAGACAAGGTCTTTATCATGGATGTAGTAGAAAGAAATCCAGACATCGCCTGCTAGGAGAATTCACTGGTGTAGCCTGGACCCTAAGAGCTCAGCCTTACTCTTGGGCAGATCCAAATCTCTAACAAGATTGTTCAGCTCACTTTGTGTTATAAGGTGTGGTTAAGTCGAGGTTGTTGACAGAAAATCTGGGTCGTGAGAGGAAGATGCTTCCTAACTTGAATCAACTGAAAATGTTTCTGGTGTTTTTGGAACCGGCAGTTCTTCTGTACCTGGTTCTGGGCATAATGTAGATGGAATGTTTGGAAGCTATAAAGTCCACTTCTACTCCCTTAAAACTCCTTTCCTGATGGGGAGCACCATGCAGAAATAGCAATTGGTAGTGTGATCCGTTGGCTCTTTCGAGATCATTTGGACTGTGAGGCTATGTTCACACGGCTTAACTGCGGGACGTAATTACGTCCCTCAATTACGCCGTGTGGACGGGGGCGGGAGCGGGGGGCCGGCACCTCGCTGGCCCATTGACTTGCATTACCAGTGGCACGTATACGCCGCTGGTAATTCACATGTCACTTATCTCCCCGCCCGGCGGATTCGCCGAGCAGGGAGAGGAGACGTAATCCATAGTTCTCTATGAGCACTGTGGATTACCGTAATGAATGGGCCGTTTTCAGCCCGTAATTTGCGCACTTCGGTGTGTAATTACGGACCGAAATACAGCCCATTTCAAGCCGTGTGAACATGGCCTGAAAGGCATAGATTGAATCTTCCCATGCAACCACTGGGTAAGAGGTGATGCATGGGAGTTGGAGCCCAACTTCTGTCCTATTCTCCTATTCTGCAGCTAAAATAAAGGCTTTAGGCTTTCCTTATCATGGTAGTCATGTTTTGTCTTTGTGAAGCAAAAGTTACTTATCTGCATATGTAACAAAAAGTATCCACTTTGTTAATGCAAGAGCAGGGTATATCTGAAAAAAACATATATAAATGTCAATATGCTAAGAAAGTAAATTAAGAAATCCTAAAACTGTATATCTTACACAGAGAATATTTATAAAAGTAGGTGATGCAACTGTAATTAGGATTACGTCATCAGAGCAGAGTTGTCATTTTTTGATTGAAGGTGATAGAATACTGAAGGCACAATAGACTATATGGTGTAATACACTAGCTACTAAATGCAATAATGATGAGGAAATAATAGATATGCAATTTTTCTATAAGCCTGCAGGAAGGGAATCACAAGTAATTACAACCTTCTCTGCATCTTGAAAATTAGAGCCAATTAACAATTTTAAGGAATTCAGGAATATTCATTTTCAGCACCACAAAATTAGTTCAGTTCAACTGTTTTCATCTCTAAACCAATTTGGCTATAGAACAAAGAAGATCCAAATCTCAATAGGATATTTAAATATTTTTTTCATTCCATGCTTCAAACACTATAACCAGTTCAATTGCTGTTAGTGGGTGTGGGTCACTTTCAAGCTTTTGAAATGGACCTTCTGCACAAACCAAGAAATAAATAAAATAAATTGTAATTTATAAACCCCTTAACATCACTGAGGAGATAGAGGGTCGATTGCATGAACAAATGGTGCAGGCAGCACAGGCAAGTACAGTGGTGATAATGGGTGACTTCAATCGCCCAGGAATTGACTGGGGTCACAGTTCTGCTTCAACTGCAAAGGGGAGAAAGTTCATCAACCTGTTACTGGATAATCTTCTGAGTCAGTTTGTGGAAGATCCCACTAGAAATTATGCTCTGTTGGATATGATCATTTCGAACAAAGCAGAACTCTTTGGAGCTGTCACGGTTTCTAAAAACCTTTGAAATAGTGAACACAATATAACTACTTTTAACCTAAACTGGAAAAAACAAGCACAGGCTGGAAGGGCAAAAACATTTAATTTTAAAAAGGCCATTTTACCTTTATCGAGGGCTGCACTACAGGACATAGACTGAGAGCAGCTATTATTAAATAATGGTGTAAAAGTTAAATGGGAGGGCTTTAAATATTATTTGGATAGTATATAGCAAGATTTATTTCTATAGTCAACAAGTATAGGCCATGAAAATTAAATCCAATATGGTTTCTACCTTATGATAAAAGGGCAAATAATAATAAGAAAGGACATTCAGAAAATATAAGTCAGACGGGCCAGAATTATTTTGAAATTACAAAGAGCTCAAACACATAAATATAAAAAAACAAAGTCAGACCATGTAGGAACCTTAAATAACAGTAATGGTAATCTGGTCACTGGGGATCAGGAGAAGGCAGAGCTACTAAATAGATTCCTCAGCTCTGTATATACAAAAGAGGAGAAAGTAGCTGGTGAGGGCAGAGTCAGTGCTGATGAGGGTGGGCCCAGTGCAGATGTGAGCAGTGCCAGTGCTGGTAGTAGATCTACTGATATAATAAATTGGCTGAGTGTAATAATGGTCCAAGCCAAGAAAATCAACTAAATGTGGATAAGGCTCCAGGCCCAGATGGTTTACACCTAAAAGTACTTAAAAAGCTTAGCTCAGTTATTTCTGTGCCCCTGTAAATAATAGAGATTCTCTAGTGACTGGTTTAATGCCAGGAGACTGGTGCAAGGCAAATGTGTTTCCCATCTTCAAAAAGGGTTCTAGGTCTTGCCTAGGTAATTATAGGCCAGTAAGTTTAACATCTATTTTGGGAAAACTGTTTGAAGGGCTCATAAGGGACCTTATACAGGAATATGTAGCTGATGTGATGTTTTTATTAAGGATAGAAATTGTCAGACCAACCTGATTAATTTTTATGAAGAGATGAGTAAAAGTCTGGATAGCGGGGTGGCTATGAAAATACGGGTTATAGACTCAAAGGCATTTGACACTGTCCCTCATAAGTGTCTTTTGGCTAAATTAAAATCAATAGGGTCAGAAATAATAGTGTAACTGGATTAACCCCTTATCGCCGGAGCCAGTTTTGGCCTTCCTGACAGAGCCCTGGTTTTAAAATCTGACATGTGTCTGTCAAGTTGATTATTTAGAGAAAGAAGGAAAAAAAAAACAATAAATCAGTTCTATCATCATATCTTTAACATTGAGTTAGTATTAAGTTCTAATTGCTTTCTGTCTGCCGTTATTTCAGATATCTTCAACACAGCTTTCCTTGAGACAGATGCATTGTCTGCTAGAAGCAAGAAAGTCAAGGACTTCCTCCTCCCCCCAGATAATACAGAGGAGAGCGTTTGGGAATGTGTCATATCAGCTAATGCTTCATACGTACATGCAAATTATAACTTGTCTCTTAGCAACCACCAATTAACCAATCATGTAGTGATAAAATAGTCATGTGATTAAAAAGTTCTATTGGAATGTAATTTACTGTGATTAAACTTCAGATTTCATGTCCGAAACGGAAGGTGTCGGTCATGTTTCTCGAGCTCTGGCTGCCGGCAGCAATAATAATAATATAATTCGGAGGAGGCATTTAATTGGATAAGGAGTGGAACAAAGATAGATTCCACACCTGATTTAATCATCTTGACAGTGGTGCCGTGCTCTCAAACGCCCGAGGACGACTATCCGGAGGGGGGCTGACGCCTTACCATCGACTGAACGGTCCTGGAGTGCCCGAATCACTTGGGGCCTGATCAACCCCACAGAAATAGGTAAGTTAGCAGATTTTTAGTCTGTGACTTATCTGTTTTTCGGACATTCTAGTGAAAGTCTTTTGGTGGTTGTCGCCTCCCTTAGGAGACCTGTGTAAGCGTTCAGGTGTGCCTCCAGGGTGTGCTCCGGTACAGGTGTGCGTATCATATGCGTATACCTTTAAACGCTACCAATTAATGCCTCTGCTTGTTGCTCTGTAAAGTATACGTGACTGGATAGTGTATTTTCCTTTCAGTATCATATTTCAGTGTAGGTCAGGAGCTGGGCTCCTGATGGAAAAAAAAATGAGATATCAGAGATAAGCGACCCGGTAGAAGGAAACCGAAGCCTGTCATAAGTTATATACAGTTATATACAGATACAGTTATATACAGATATAGTTATAGACAGATGATCTGCATTCCTAAAGAGAACTGGCCAATTGCCAAAGCCTGTTATAGTTATAGACAGACGATCTGGAAAGAAATGGTTAAAGTTCTGAACCAGTGTTGACCGTCAATCTTCAAATTAATGGCCACCAACTTCCTTTCCTTGTAGATACAGGTGCAGCCAGATCGGTTCTGAAAACTTCTAACAATCCACCGGACGTCATACTTTCTCCTGATTACATTTCATGCGTTCAAGTGGATGGACGACCAACCCAGACTCGCTTAACCTACTCTGTGCCAATGGACAACATGGACTCCTGTCAAACTACTTATCCTCCTACTTACCCAACGAATCGCTTGAAGCTAATCTTCTGAAAAACAATGAATGCTACTATCAGATATGATTTTTCCCGGAATGTATTTGGATTTACAATACTCCAATTTCACATGAAGCTCTACAAGCTGTTCCTGCGTTTTCACATGTTTTACCCCACATCAAGCAATACCTCCTGAACTTTTGTCACAAGTACCTCCTGAAGTTTGGTCTAAAGGTCCTGATGATGTCGGCATCCTTCCAGTCTCACCTGTACATGTCTTCTTGGAAGAGGGTGCTACCCTCGCTTGCCTCAATATCTCTTTAAGCATGATCAAGAATAATCTCTTGAGTCACAAATCAGAACATTCCTGGATAATGAGGGGCTCCTCCACTGCATTTCTCTTGCAAATACACCTCGGTTCCCTGTCACAAGAAAAGTTAATCCCTGGTGAACCTCCAAATACCATTTGGTTCAGGACTCAGGAGCAGCCCATTGCTGTCACGGATAATGAGAACCCTGGGGTCCCCAAAGCTCATGTTCTCCTCAGCCAAGTCCCTTTCTTCAGCTGCAAACTTCACAGTCTATGGTTTCTGCAATGTCTTCTTCAGTGTCCCACTACACAAGGACTATCAATACCCTTCTGCTTTCATTTATCGTGGTACTCAGCCCAACTGGACGAGGATGCTTCAAAGGGGCACAGAACTCACCCAACCAGTTGACTCAAACCTTGCAGGACATGTATAATATTCTCTTGTGTGTACCTGATTTTCCAACTTGTCAATCAAGCTCTTTGAGTCTTCTTCAACATTTGGCATCAATCAACTGCAAAGTCTCACAGTCCAAGCTCCAATGGTATTCTAAGAAAGTTGTATTCCTCGGACATTGGCATATCAAAAGGACCAAACACCTTACAGAGATTCGGGAAAAAGCTGTGATGCCCATTTCTTCACCGAACAATCTAAAACAACTAAAAGGGAAATTTTAGGCCTCGTCACTTACTGTTGTCAATGGATACCCGATTCCTCCATCTTATCAAGTTTTACACTATTCTTTAAAGGGACTTTTTACACCATGAACTCTCACTTGAGGCACAAGAGTGTTTTCAAACCCTGGGAAAAAACCTATCCTACAAGCTCCGGCTCTGGGAATCTCGGACTACTCAAAGCCTTTCAACTTCCTCCTATTTTAAGACTATGGCCAAGTTTCAGAATTCCTGACACAAAAACATGGAGAGCGTATGAGACCTCTGGATACTATTCTGCAAGTTGGATCCTGTTGCACGGACTGCCCCTACTTGCCCAGGGCTATCATTGCTGCCCCAAGAACTTCTTGAAAAAACTGAAGACATCATTTTAGGCCATCCGGTCAATTTTTTGGCTCCTCATGATCTAAAAGGGGGGTATCCTGAAACATTTGCAGCAACCTCATCTCCAGTAAACAGCGCCATCTCCGATAAAAAGCCCATTACTGATGCCTGAAAATGCCCACTTTGAAGAGCATACTACTCTCAACCCAGTCACTGCTTCCTCTCTCAAGGGGAAGATGAAGATCAGTCTTCTACCACAGATGAAGACCAGACTGCAGTGGATGAACCTCTTCATGACTGTCCTTGAACAAATTCGGCTGAAACCCCCCCATCTTCCTACTGTCTCTACAGTCAAGTTGGAGAGCCCAGACTTTTCGTCTTCACAGATGGATCCGATATGCGGACGATCAAGGGACGATTCCATACAGGATTGCTGTGGTTACCTTGCAAGAAACCGTGAAGGCTGCATCTTTACCTTCGAGAATGCCAGCCCAAGAAGGTGAACTCTAGGCTGTAACAGAAGCTTGTAAGCTCGCCAAAGAGAAGACCATGAACATATACACCGACTCAGCCTATGACTTTGGCCTGAAGTGGGCCCTGCAAGATTTCCAGACAGCTAGTGGAAAGCCCATCAAGAATCAAGAAGCCATTCAGACTCTGATGCATGCTCTCAAATTGCCAACTCAAGTGGCCGTTTTGAAGACTAAAAGCCCATGGAAGAATAGAGACAGTGGAAGTAGAAGGCACCTACCGAGCAGACTTGGCTGCAAAGGCCACAGCTCTCTTCCCAGAGATTCCAGAGGAAGCAGGAGTGGCTGTATATGTGCTGACCAGAGCAGAGAAGAAAGAAGAAGAATGTGAGAAGAAAGAATGAGAAGGTGAGAAGAAGAAAGAAGAAAAGAAGAAAGTGAGAAGAAGAAAGAAGGAAAGAAGAAGGTGAGAAGAAGAAAGAAGAAGGAAAGAATAGAGAGGAACAAGAAGAGAAGAACCAAGGACAAGATGCATTGAATCCAGATGCTAACCTGTTGAGACAATCTCAAACAACTCGAACAAGCCCAAAGGAAAGGAAAAGTGGGGAGGAATTGGGAGCAGAGATACACCAAGATGGATTCTAGAGGAAAGACAATGACTTTGTTTTACCAAGGGCATTATATCCAGCTGTATTACAATGGGCTCATGGTACTACCCCACAGGGGAACTAACCAGATGATTTTTTCAATCAACAAGATATACCTAGCACCTAATTTTTTTTTCCCCACGCAAGTAGCCATGCTAGAAGTTGTGAAATATGCAATACTTGTAACCCAGGACTGATTCCCAAACACAAAGGAAGCATTTGGCTAAACACTATATCCTCTCCAGCGGATCCAGACTGAACACATTAAAATTACCCAAGAGTGGAAAATACAAGGGTATGTTTTGTAGTGGGGGTGGATATGTTCTCATGGATGGCCTGAAGTCTACCCAGTTATCAACATGACTGTCAGAACCACTATGAAGAAATATTGACTGAATTGATAGCAGATTTGGATCCCTGAGGTTATTAAATCTGACCAAGGACCTCCCCTTCACTACAGAAGTAACCAGAGACATTTGGAAACTAATAGGAGCTGACCTCGACCTGCACACCCCCTACCATCCCGAATTCAGCAGAAAAATGGAAAAAATGAACGCCACTCTGAAGAAGAAAATTCTGAAGGCTAGCAAATAAACATCTCTTCCCTTGCCCGAGATCCTACCCATTACACTCTATTCTGTCAGAAACACCCCTAGGCAGACCACTAGTCTCACTCCTTATGAGATATTATTTTCCAGATTAGGGAGATACCATCCACAGCAGTTGAGTGCAGGGAATGATAGCCTGGTAAAATATGTTATAAGACTGTGTAATGAATTGAAACTAATCCATGCTACAGTGTTTTCTTCAATTCCAGATCCTGATTCTGACCAAAGCACCCACGAGCTACAACCTGGAGACTTCGTGTTGATAAAGAAACACGTCCGAGATCCTCTGGAGCCCAGATTTGAAGGTCCATACCAAGTTCTCCTGGTGTCCCCAACCTCAGTGAAACTTGAAGGGAGGCCCACGTGGGTGCACGCTTCGCATTGCAGGAAAGTGACTGTGGCCAACCGGTCATCATGAATCACTCCTTTATCTTTTCCTACATTTGTATTGTCTGGGTGTGTGTAGGAGCACAAGAGGTAGTAATCACCAAACAGAAAGGGGTGATCACTTTTTGGTATAACTCCTCCAGTACTCAAGTAGCAACCTTTAAATTAGAGTTTTGCGATATTGCCCAATGCGGATCACTAACCGATTATAGCCCATCTGAACCGACACAGAGTACACAAATATCTACTGATTACTTGTGCCAGATGGGTACACAATACATATGTGTGACAGATGACTATTGGGGTACTAAGTGTGATTCCAGGGGGGGCAGTATGATGGAACACTGGAAATGACGGGGGATATAGACCTGAAACTGCACTGGGAAAGAAAGACAAAACTGATACAGCTTTACTTCCTAGAATGACTTTGTTCAAACCACCCTGTGTAGATAGTAAGGGAACCCAATTGGTTTTAACTATAGACAATCCCAGTCCAACAGATGCAGGGGTTTATGTCCTGGGTACTTATGGTGGTGGTGAGGGAAGTTACCTCACTCATTAATGAATGGAGAGAACTAGAGACCCAGATCACCAGAACTGCAAAGATGGTGAGAATCCAGGCACAAGGGTATAAAGAAATGATAGCCATTGCAAACCCACATTAGAGGACATTTATTTCAATAGAAAACTGGATATAATTTTATGAATTTCTAGCTGGAATGGATGAAGTATTCTGTTGCCCAGCACAATAAATCTAATTGCTAAGTATGTTCCAGTGCCCGGCCACATCTTGGGTCAGTCCCTTTACATTTAGACCCAGCTTCAGAAAAATGCTTCCTTAGTTTGTTCACCAATAAGTCAACTTCTGATCCTACCTGTGAGACGTGGAAGGTAAAGCACCCCTTGATAACACAGAGACCTACGCCAAGCTTGGGACTTACTATATACCCTGGGAATTACACCTGTTTTTCTATTAAGGGAGGAGTGTGCAGGATAGTGTTGAGCGATTATTATTGACAAAGTTGAAATCGGCACAGTTTTTATGTTGATCGAAATTTTTAGATCATGCAATAATTTAGGGTAAAATCTGTGCATCATCTATTAAGATCCTGCCATTTTCGGCGCTTCCTGTCATTTTGACGGCCAGCAAATCACTTACAGAATAGAGCAGGGTGAGATGTGTGTGCGACGTCATGACGGATGTGTATGGTTGCGATTGGGTGGAAAAATCACATGACCTCGTTTTACATAGAACAGCCCTTCCTGTTCAGCCTCAGTGTCTCTCAGCGTCTCAGAGCAGTAGGACATGCGATCTGCCTGTGTCCAAACAGAGAAAGCTCTACTGTTAGCTGTGATCCTTACAACTTAGTAAGATTAGAGATTGGAAGATTTTATGTAGTTAGGTAGAGAATTTTAAAGGAGCATCTACTGCTGTAAAGTACGGGGGGGAGCCCGAGGGGGGCCCCCGGGGGGCGAACCAGACAAGCTCTATAAAGAATACTGGATAAAGTTCACCAAAAACTTAGTGTAGACTTGCACTGCCAAAAGCTTTAATTATTAACAGTTTTCTATTGAAATATTTCCTGGATAATTGGGCAGCCTGAACTTATATTAGGATACAACTTTTTAGTAACTGCAGGTCTCTTGTGAGGTGCAAAACTCCACTTTAATTATCAGTATACATTTCAGATAGGTGTTCATTTTCAATTTTGCCCATTCCACCTTTGTTGATATATCACCATGCAGTTAAATTAGAATCCAGCAATTTTGTAGTCAGCACAGGTTGATAGGTGCCAAAAATACCTTGTATTATCCGAATAAATTTCAGATACGTGATTTTTGACTTTGGCGCACTACAGCTTTGTTCATTGAGGCACCTTGCACTTAAATGTGAATACTGCAATTTTGTAGTCACCACAGTGAATTAAAAGGTGCCAAAAATACCTTTTATTATCCGAATACATTTCGATACGTTTTTTTTGCACTTTTCCAGTCCATTTTGTTGATAGAGCCACCTTGCAGATTTAAAATTTGAATCCAGCAATTGTGTATTACCACAGGTGAATTGATAGGTGCCAAAAAATCCTTGAATTACCAAAAAAATTTCAGATACGGGGTTTTTTGACTTTGGGGCACTACAGCTTTGTTCCTTGAGGCACCGTTCACTTAAATGTGAATACTGCAATTGTGTAGTCACCACAGGTGAATTGATAGGTGCCAAAAAATACCTTGAATTATCCAAATACATTACAGATACGTGTTTTTTGACTTTGGCGCACTACAGCTTTGTTCATTGAGGCACCTTGCACTTAAATGTGAATACTGCAATTTTGTAGTCACCACAGGTGAATTGAAAGGTGCCAAAAATACCTTGTATTATCCGAATACATTTCAGATACGTGTTTTTTCACTTTGGCGCAGGCCAGCTTTGTTGATAGATCTACTTTGCAGTTAAATTTGAATCCCCGCAATTTTGTACGCCACAGGTGAACGAAGTGCCAAAATACCTTTATTATCCGAAACTTACAGTACGGTTTTTTGCACTTTTGCCCATCCAGATTTTTGATAGAGCCACCTTGCAGTTAAATTGAATCAGCAATTGTGTATTACCCCGGAATTAAGGCTAAAAAATACCTTTTTTTTATCCGAAAAACATTACAGATACGTGTTTTTACTTGGCGCATACAGCTTTGTTCATGAGGCCCTGCATAAAGTCAAATTTAAGCAAAATTGAAGTCCAAAAAAACCTTTATTACCGAATACATTACAGATACGTGTTTTTTGCACTTTTGCCCAGTCCAGATTGTTGAAAAGCCACCTTGCAGTTTTAAAATTTTAATCCAGCAATTGTGTATTACCACAGGTGAATTGATAGGTGCTAAAAAAATACCTTTTTTATCCGAATACATTACAGATACGTGTTTTTTTGACTTTGGCGCACTACAGCTTTGTTCATTGAGGCACCATGCACTTAAATGTGAATACTGCAATTTTGTAGTCACCACAGGTGAATTGAAAGGTGCCAAAAATACCTTTTATTATCCGAATACATTACAGATACGTGTTTTTTGCACTTTTGCCCAGTCCAGATTTGTTTGATAGAGCCCCCTTGCAGTTTAAATTTGAATCCAGCAATTGTTTTAGTTACAAAAGGTGAATTGATAGGTGCCAAAAAATACCTTTTTTAATCCGAATTACATTACAGATACGTGTTTTTTGACTTTGGCGCACTACAGCTTTGTTCATTGAGGTACCTTGCACTTAAATGTGAACCCGCAATTTTGAGTCACCACAGGTGAATTGAAAGTGCCAAAAACACCTTATATTAACCCAATACATTACAGATACGTGTTTTTTGCACTTTTGCCCAGTCCCGATTTGGGTTTAGAGAGCCACCTTGCAGATAAATTTGAATCCAGCAATTGTGTAGTTACCACAGGTGAATTGATAGGTGCCAAAAAATACCTTTTATTATCCCACTACATTTACAGATACGTGTTTTTTTACTTTGGCACACTAACCCGCTTTGTTCATTGAGGGACCTTGCACTTAAATGTGAATACTGCAATTTTGTAGTCACCACAGGTGAAATTGAAAGGTGCCAAAATACCTTGTATTACCCAATACATTTCAGAAAACGTGTTTTTTCACTTTGGCGCAGGCCACTTTGTTGATAGAACTCCTTTGCAGTTAGATTTGAATACAGCAATTTTGTAGTCGCTACAGGTGAATTGATAGGTGCCAAAAAATACCTTTTGTTATCCGAATACATTACAGATACGTGTTTTTTGCACTTTTGCCCAGTCCAGATTTGTTGATAGAGCCACCTTGCAGTTAAATTTGAATCCAGCAATTGTGTAGTTACCACAGGTGAATTGATAGGTGCCAAAAAAAACCTTTTATTATCCGAATACATTTCAGATACGTGTATTTTCACTTTGGCGCAGGCCAGCTTTGTTGATAGATCTACTTTGCAGTTAAATTTGAATATAGCAATTTTGTTTTGATTTGAGGGATTTGAGAATAGCTGTGATTTGCCGTCTTTTAATAAGAGACTTTCCAAAACTCTTCTACCTTCTCAAATTTTAATATTTTCTGAACATGGAGCGAAATTCAGGGGGTAAGCGAGCAAAGAGGGGGGTAGGAAAATGGAGGTAGAGCTAACGAGAGAAGGTGCTTCCCTTCCAGTGCTGGCGACAACACGCATGCCAGCGGATCGTCAGTTGCAGGACCGTCAGGCCTGTCATCGCTGGGTCAGGGCCCTGTGACTCTCATTAATGAACATCGTCGCCAATCTGTCCTTCAGTGATTAATGCAACCTGCATCCAGCAGTCTTACCTCCTCGTCCTCGCAGTCACGGCCACAAATGTCGTCATCAGCATCACCAGCATCCATCCAACATGAAGCAGCCCAAATGTCAAATCGTGTAACACCACTGTGGATAATCCATTTTTTTGAAGACCCTTTTGATGACAAAATGCGGTTGGGGTCAGAAGCATGTTAAAAGATCAAGAGGCCAAAAGAGGATTTATTTTTCTTGCTCTGACGCCCAGTTAAATGATGCCATCAGAGGAGGAGAAGGAACCGGTCCCAAACGGCAAAAATCCCGGGCGGTCGGCAATGCCTTGCAGTCCCTCTTGCTTGTAGCCCACAGCTCCTGGATGCAGAATGTCAGGACGACGAAGTCACCTGTGTTGATGATGATGATGACGACATTGCGGATCCAACGTGCTCTTTTCAGCAAGAATTTGCTTGCGAGCGCTTTATCACTGGACAGGAGGAAGACGATAGGGTAGTGTCAGTACGGGTTCCGCCTCAAAAAGGGAGAGGGCGGGCGCAGAAGTCCGCTGATATGATTCCGCCACCACGGTTTAGCGCAAAACCCCGTTCCCCCGCTTATCGCCGTTTAAAAAGGGGCCAGGACCTCTAAACCCGGGCCTTCTTTGAGCAAGCCTCTGATTCACCCAGCGATGTCATATGCCGCCTTTGCCGTAAAAGCATAAGTAGAGGCAAGAACCTAAAGTGGTTAACCACCACCAACATGTCTAGTCACATGCAGGCGAATGCATGAGTTGAAGTGGAGGGAAACACTTGGCCAAAAAAGCCAGACCGACGCCGGGCCTCCAACCACTGTCACACCCTCTGTTTCCTCCGCCTCCTCCTCCGCCACCCCCAAGCGTTCCTCCCGCTGCCCATGTCTCTCAAGGTCATGTCAGGATACCCCCGCTTCCGCCTCCTCCCGTCGCCCCAGTACCACCAGCACCACCGAGACCCATCCTACCCCTTCTCCTTCCCTCATTTGACGACCTGCACGCCGTACAGCGGCCAGTCAGCAGCCAGCCTTCTGTCTTCCAGGTTTGGGGAGCAGAAGAAACACACTTTAACCCAAACCATCCCAAAGCCAAAAGCTGAATGTCGGCATTTCCAGGCTTTTGGCCTTGGAAAAGTTGCCTTTCCGTCTGGTGGACACAGATGGGTTCCGCCCACTTTATGGCCCTTGCCTGCCCCCAATACCAGATGCCGACAGGCATTTCTTTGCCAGAAAAAACCGTCCTTGCCCTGGCCAGCCACGTGTCATCTAAAAATTTCAAGCGCATTGGGCTGCATCTGTGGCTGGAAAAAATCCATCTGACCCCCGGACAATGGACTAGTAAGCACGGCCAAGGCGCTATTCTCTGTGGGCAGCTCACGGGTGAGATGGGTGGATGTCTCTGGGGGTGACGGTGGCTCTCAGGCTTGGCGCACGCTCTTAAAAACGCAGGGATGGTGCAGGGTTTTTCCCCCAAGGTTCTGGGGATACTGCCCAGAAAAACAGGAGTTTTAAAAATTAAATCTGTCTTGGGAGACCTCCACACACAGGTCAGGAGCTGTGGACGGCTCCCGAAAACGAGACCAGCGCTGGGGGTGCCAAGAACCTGTGAGGAAGGTGGGGTGCGATAAGGGGGAATTGCTGGCCGCCCCTTAAAATCGGTGGGAGGAGCCAATCCCCTTTCCTGGCAATGTCATGACCTTTTGCCCGAAATTTTTAAAGAGTACCCCGGGTTGGATGCCTGTGGGAAAGGTGAAGTCTAAGTTCGCACTTCCGCCGTTCCCCCCCTTCGTCCCGCCTGGGTGCTTCAGCATCAGCTCGGCCTCCCCCTCAACCGTTCATTGTTGACGGTCAAACGCTGGAATTCCACCCCCCCGCTCCAGTGATTTTGGGGCGCACAAGCCATTTGCAGTACGAAGTGACACTGGCCTGAAACAGGGTGCGGCTCGGGGTGTTTTAGCCACCGAGGTGGAGGAGGTGAAAAGCTCTGCCATCCTTTCCGTTTTGAAAAAGCACCAAAATTCAGTGGGACAATTCCCTTTTCCATGGCATTTGGTGACTTAGTTCTGGAACGATGTTGGGCATCTGAAACATCAGGTCCCCCACGACGGGGGAGACGGACACGATGCGGCACGGACCCTTTTTCCCGTCAAATCCCCAAGGTCCCACAGGTCACAATTTTACGGTCTTTATAGGCAGTGGTTGGGGGTTCGAGCTAGGGAACCCCGGTGCCCCCCTTGACACAGTCTCCCCTGGCACCCTTTTTTTAGCGGCCTCCAAATTACCCCCACTCCCCGCCCTGGTAACAACGGTGGAGGGGTCGGCCTCCTCCCGTCTGAAACCCCCTCCCTTTTTCCCCCCTCCCCC
>JAODAL010034714.1:0-43900 GCA_025379985.1 Phyllomedusa bahiana | reverse complement strand
AAAAATGGCCTGGGCTATGAATTTTTGTAACACTCTGAATCTTAGCTGCAGCCGTGGCCAATGGGTTCCACTCAGAACGGGCCCCTCGCTGGATCGACCAAAAAAGTTGAGTGCACATGCCATGTGTGTTTTGTTAATTAGGGTATTTTAGTTTGGTTTACTAGTATTGGGGGTGTTCATTACTTCTGTTGAAATAGAGCCATCTTTTGCACTTGTATCATGCTTGATAAAGACTCCACGTGTAGAATCGAAACGTTGCTGCTCTGTACTGGGATTCACTCCTGAATAAAAAAACACCTTTGCTGACACCACTTTTTGGATTGGTTTATGAAGTTCTGGGGGGGAGAGTTTGGGCCCCTCTTTTTTCCCTATTTGGCGTCTCGAAATTTAAACATGTTGTTTTACATCGAGGAGTAAGTGCTGTCCAAATATCCTTTTTTTCCTGCCTACAACTGGTAGTCACATTTGGTGGTCCCACTTGTTCGTGGTCTGGCAGTATTATTTGGTCCTTAGGAAAATTATTTTTTGGTTTTTGATGTGAGACATTTTACCATCATTTTTAAAAAATCATCTTGGCTACCTAAATACATAAATTTAAATTGCAACTTTTTTAGATATGTTAGTTATGCAGATTCTTGTCATGTATCTTCATTGTTATTGTTTTGCTCCTGGTGGTGAAACTATTTTTTTCTTCTTGAATATGTGAGACTTACTCATGTCCGCCCCCTTTTTGGGACGTCCGGGGGTCATTCGCAAATAAAATCGCTGTCTTTTTTTTTAATGGTTTGACACACCAACCCCCAGATTTTCCCCTTTTTATTCAGCACGGAACATAAAACAAATAAAACAAAAAAACCCCCTGCTCGTCCCCCTTTAAGGGGAAATGTTGTCCAAGCTTTCCCTGTGTCATAGCAAAAACCAAACAGAGCTTCTTTTTCATTTTTTTCAGAGCCTAAATTTTAATAGAAGGGGGAAACCCGATTGGGTTCTTAGGACAACAAAGGAAATCTTAGACCTAGACGTTTTCATACTTTTGGCCTTGATATCCCTCTTTTAACATGGCCTGTGCCTAGCACAGTCCACCAAACCAGATCCCCACCAGACTCCCCCCAATTTAGGGTCCTTCCAAACCTTTGGGGGCAAAACAGAGCCTTTTCACCCACTAAGGTCCCAACCAGGTAGCCGACCCCATCCCCCGATACCTGGGAAAAGGCTTTTAAAAGGCCAAGGGGCCTGCCAAAAAACCCCGTCCTGGTCGGGAAGGTCCAACCCACCCCAAATTCTATAGCCGTTTCGGGAAAAAAAACGCAATACTTAGCCGCCCCTAGCAGTATTTTCTGCTAAATTGTCACAAAACCCTCGGCTACTGACACAAAACAGTTGTCTTCCCCCACTGTGACCAAGTCCTCCGTGGCATGTCTGCAGCAGGTAAACTGCTGTATTCCACCTAGTGACAGGAATATGCGACCACCTAATGTTGCTCTGCCACATATACTTCAAATAACAACCTGTTCTCACATTCCCTAATAGCTCAGTGTATTACTACATTGATTTCCAAGCAAACCGTCACTGGTTTGAATCGAGGAGCAACCATGAGGAAGATTTTCCAAGAAAAGAGAAGCAGCATCATCCAGCTGTTCATCATCCAAAAGTCTGGACTGGTGGCACAAAAAAGGTGAAGAAGCCTCAACTTCAATATTTTCAAGTGTTGGCTCGAGTTTACAAAAAGTATGAAAAGTGGACAGTAGATCGGAAACGGGATATTTGGAGCGGTGAGACGAAAGTTAACAGACTGGGCTCTAATGGTGCAAATGGGTCTGGAAGTATCAAGGGAAATGGGGGCTGACACACTGAGAATTTGAAGGAACTGTCAAGTTCGGTGGAGGAAGCCTGATGATATGTGGTTGTTTCACAGTCAAAGGTGTTGGATACTTGACTAGGATCAATGGTGGTTTCAGTGCTGAGCTATATGTGAGTATTCTACAAGATGAGTTACTTCATACACTCAAGTACGATGGGTATGAAAAGGAAAATATAGTGTTCCAGAAGGACAATGACCTGAAGCATATGTCAAAATTGGCGAAGAAATGGTTCAACGACAATGAAGTAGAGTTGCTGAATAAGCCCCCACAGTCCCCAGACCTGAACCCAATGGAACACTTGTTGGTTTGAAGAATAAGCTGTATTCGACCAGTATGCACCAACATTGGGAATGTGTAGATGAGACCTGGGATCAGATTTCGGTGCAGACATGCTTGGATCTGATTAAGAGCATGCCCAGAAGGATTCAGGCAGTGTTGAAAGCCAAAGGTGGATTTAATAAATACTATCAAAATAATAACAAAATAATAAAACTTGAACTTTTAGGAGCAAAACAATAACAAGAATCTGCATAACTAAGCATATGCTAAATAGTTGCAAGTCAAATTTATGTATGAGATATCCAGGCTTATTGTCTATAAAATGATGGTAGTCTCAAAGCTGTAGTAGATGGTGAGATATGGAGCCTGAAATTCAAACTTTCAAAACATTGTTACCCTGTACATAGGTGATAGTATTTGAAAAAGCAAATTTATCACTGCGGATTTTCATTGTACAGTGCACTGTTGAGGTGATGGACAGTACCTACCTGGAATACACGTAAAATTAGTGACAAGAACAAAAAATTTTTCTCTGTAAAAATACATGCCGCAGTTCATGATATGGCATGAAAAACCCAGCCCTTTGAGTAAATCGTAACACTCAGGGCCCAGGCAACAGATGTTTTAGGACCCAAGTACCGCCCCTGCAGGATGGGAAGCTCAATGGATTTTGGGTTTTTCTCATGCTAAAAATACCAGTCCACAGCCACCCCAGAAACCAACACCTCTTTTTTATAACCAGCTAAGGTGAAACCAGCATCAACAGCCTGATACTATCAGGATGGAAATCTCCATGGATATTGGGTCCTTCCCACTTTAAAAATATCAGCCCATAGCTTCCCCAGAAACAGACCGTCACTTTAGAGAGTCTGCTTCTGATGGTAACCCGGCTCTTTCCAGTACTCGTAGTGTGTTGGATACTAGGGTAATAGTGAAACATCGCTAGTGTTAGCCCTGGGTGACAAGAAATACCACCAGCTGACACCAAGTCCCAGCGATAGCAATGAAGAGGCATCTGTCAGACACCTCCATTACTAACACTGGAAAAAAAAACAAAAAAAACAGACACAACCAAAAAAAAAACAAAAAACAATGTAAATAAACAGTTCCCAACACCAGCCCTCATTGACCATTTTATTAAAGAAATGGATCCAAAGCTGGTCCAACATAGTATGAAAAATCCATCATAGTCTAACGCAGATCCTATAAAAAACCGGCAACACTACACTAACATGTAATAGGAATAATAGGTTATCCAGCACAGAGGAAAACTGGGTGACACGCCATCCCCCACAGCAACCTGCTTTCCTATCATGTTGGATGGGTTGTCACCCAGATCTACCGGACACTGAATAGACTATCCAGTGCATGGGAAAGCTGGGTGACTTCCCACAGAGCAGGCACCCAGGAAAGTTGGGTAACTGCTGTGAGTGATAGGGCATTGGGAGGAATGTTCCCCTCACCTTTCCTCCTTAACCCAACCCCCCCACCTGTCACTGCTGAAACCCTCCAAAGCCCCCACCTATACCCCCATCCCCCCTCTAACGCCCCACCTCTAACCCTCCTCCCCACGCCACTCTAAACCCCCCTTAAAACCATACCTTTACCCTCATCCTCCACTGTAGCCCCACCCTCCTCTTCCCCAACTCTAAATCCTAATCCCCCCCTCTAACCTCCATCCCCACCACCCCCAAGAAATAAACGTATGTGACCTGAAGAGTGGCAGGCAGCCTGTTTGTGCTCCGCTGAGAAGGGGGGACAGAGCTTAACTTCGTGCCTCTTGCCTCTCTTCCAAGTAATGCACTGGGGCCATTCATCTGATGGCATCAAGTATACGCTGCTGTCAGAAGAACACAGAACGGGAGGGTGAGGATTTAATCTAATTGCAAACCCCCCCTTCCAAACCACAGTCAAAGGGTTGTAACAGCAGCAAAAGTGTATGCTTGTTACTAACGTAGTTTTTTTTTATTATTACAACTGCACACTACGTTCAACCTGTACAAATAGCTTGGATAGTGGGCAGTCTAGGGATAAAAAAATTAGCAGCAATGATGTCCACTTATTCCTGAATAAACCTGAGTAAAAATTTTTTATTTTTTTTATGTTTTACTTTTTATACGAAAAATACTGTAAGTCAAATGCTGCTTCTACCAGAGATTTAGTCCATTCCTGCTGTGACTTACAGTAGTGGTACCCTACCTACAATGGGAAGAATCTTAGGTGAAAGGTGTATTGTTTCTTAACTAAAAAAAAACTCAGGGCGATGCTGTCCGATTCTTCTGCTGCAGGTGAGAAATGAAGACTAATAACAGGTGACAGGTGAAGACTGGGCAAGGTGAAAGGCAAAGACTAGGCACGTAGATCAATATGTGTGGCAAGATCACTGCTTGTGTTGAAGGAGGACTAGGAGCCATAAATCGAAGATTGAATTAGTTCACTTCTTTAAATGACTGGTTGGAGGTGACAGGTGAAGACTGAGTGCAGGACACAGATGATGAATGGGCACAGGTCACAGTATGGGTGGCATGATCTCTTGTCAGGACAAGGTCCTCAGGAATGTAATTCGGTGGCACCGATTACCCAACATGTGGGTCAGCAACTGGTGGATGGGCTCTTCTGGGAAATTCGCTCTTTTAACTTAAGTTAATAACTTGGTTAATGAATGGGGTCTGTGGGGTTGCTGATGAGATCAGGAAGTGGTATTTTTTTTTTACATAACTTTTACTTTTCAGGCACTAACAGGGCTCTTTAACAGCACGCCAACAAGTTTCTTATCAGAGCCGATGATTCGGTAAAATCACTCCTAGAACGCTGTGTTTTGCTAGTCAGAACTGAGTAGCCAACAATAAACAGTTGCATGGGACCACAGTGATTAGTCCTGTGCCAGCGACATCTGCTCGGCACCTGTCAATGTCACTGACAGTTGCCATCACCAGACTGTCGCTGTGTCACTTTACAAAGTGACGGTTTAATGTATAGACGTAACAGTACCGCCAAATGCACAAAGGGGTTTATCACTTTGTTTCATACTTGTCAACTTTTGAAAGTGGCCTTCAGAGAGATCTCCATAATTTGCACAAACAAGCCTCTCTTTATAACAAGCTACTACACACAAACCACACCCACTACACACACCTGTGTAAAAACTCTAGAAGGAAGCTAATTGAGGGGTGTGGTATTACTAAGGTTTCCCAGACATTGGATCACCTATGCAGCATCCAGGAGACCTGGGAGATACTGCCAACTGTTCCTGAATCTAAACCATTATACTACTACCAACATTACTGCCATGCAACGATCACATAATGGTAGATACCAGCTGTATGCAGGTGCTCTGTAGATGCATACAGTAAGTGATTACATTACAGTTACATCCAATGATCCACAGGTAACGTCTTCTCTGGTGGTGGTTAACTTTCCCTTTTCTTTTCCATCTGGCCCATAATGCCATGAAGACTTCTCCCAGTGATAGGTGGAAGTGAAGGGTCTATGAGGTAATAGGCGGAGATGGTGGGGAGTTTATGGGTGATACTTGGGGGTTGAATTCTGTGTTGGCATCAGGCTGCATAATACAATGTTGGGGGAGTGGTAGAAAAGAGAAAACAGGACACAGCTCACAGGCACAATATTCTTGTGGAGGGGGAGAGGAAAAAACCCTTAGAGATTGCTCTGTGGCTATGGCCTCTATCCCCCAAGATCATATTTTGCGTCCTGAACTTTATCCCTTATCCCCCCAAAAGATCAGGTTCAGCCAAGACTTTCAGGGAGTGTAAGAGATGGAGTTTAGTACTGTGATTTTTTGTTGTTGTAGTTTTTCTATTTCTATACAGGTTTCCCCTATGATGGACTCATTAGACTATGTTAGACCAGCATTGGGTCCATTTCTTTAATAAAATGGCCAACGAGAGATGTTGTTGGGAAGTGTTTATTTAAATAAAATGTTATTGTGTTGTGTCATTGTGTTTTCTTTACCAATAAATCACTTATGCATTTTTAAGATTTACTTGATTATCGCATTTACTTTGTTCATCCAAGAACAAAAGGAAAAAATGCGATCCAGCAATCCTTTAAAACCGGAGACTTCCTTTATTTGTTAGAAAATTAAAAACGTGGCATATAGTGACAGACAATGAACCACTGATGCGTTTCAGGCACAAGGCCCTTAATCATAGCATAGTGTTCTAACTACATCCATACACATATATGCCTATAGAGCGCCGGCTGCTCCTCCTACCAACAACGATCAGTGCGGGATGCTATATCCACTAAATCGAAAGCAGTGTATAGAGCGAGAAATCACTGCTTGATGCCAGAGCAGCTTGTTTCCAGGAAACGCCATATCATCGACATCTAGAGTCCAGAGTGCAGAACATACCTTCTAGCCATCAAAAGTAAAGTGCTATATCGAAACAACTAACTTGCTGCCCAGATCAACAGAAAGACGACCACACACAAATAGCTCATTAGAAGTGTCTGGTTTGAGAGTCATGCTGACTGATAAAGTGTCGTGCGGCATTAGAAATGGTCTTGCCCAAAGGATTTTTTTATGTAATTGAGATTTTCCAATATGTGATTTTTGAATTTTCTCATAGTGCAACCTACATAATATAATGCACATGTGCATTCTATAATATACACAACTGATGCACAATTGCAATTGAGATATTGTTTAATGCTATATTGGACATGAATAATAAAAATTTAAGTGGGTTGGACATATTGATATGTTTTGCATGGATACGATTCGAAATTTGAAAAAAACCAAGATGATGTAACCATAATAACGACTGTGAGCTGGAACAAAGTGAGTTAGAAAAAATATTTACCAATGTATTTGGACATCTATACACAATCTGACATCCATCTTGGAGTATTTTGTTTAATATTTGATCTTCAGATAAAATCGGGAGATATCTAGTCACAATTTGATTTGGGAGAAGTGTGCACTATAAACAAGAGTAGGTAAATTATCCCATTAAACATGTCTTTTTGATGGAAAAATAAGCTCTTGATATGATTTATGATTGACAATATTGTAGGCACATTCCAGAATCCATTTGGGATAACCTCTGTTACGAAGACAATTTATTATGGCTAGTGCCTCCAATTGGACGTCACTGTCATAAGTGCAATTACATTTGGCACGTGTTAATTCGCTAATTGGGATAGAGTGAAGTGTATGTCTCAGGTGACTACTGCTACAGTGAAGAATTCTATTACCTAAAATTTCCTTAAGATACATTTCAGTTTTATTTTGTGCTGCAGAATTGCCGTTAATTTAAGATACAAAAATTATACATTATCAGATTGAATTAATGACGTAAATTTTAATTTCAATAGATTATTATTGAGAAATTCCACAAAACTAGAAATAGTATGATGTGGGCTCTACCAAATGAACAATAAGTCACCTATATACTGGATGTCACCACTGAACTGATTAGTATCTGAAAAAATATAAATGGTCTCCCACCATGACATCACCAGATTAGCCAGGGAGGGAGAAAACTTAGCACCCATATGAACACCCTACAACTTTAAATAAAACTTGTTGTCCTACAAGAAAAAAATTTAAGTCATGAGGAAAATAATAGCCATCAAAATAAAAATCAGCAATTAAAACGAATAAGAGCTAAAGTGATGTAAATGAAAATCCAAGGCATAAATGGTGACACCCAGTGGTATGGAAGTGTACAAGGACTCTACATCACAGCTAAGCCACCAGTAACATGATTGCCATTCTAAGGTTTCCAATCCCCTCAGAACATCATTAGTGTCCTTCAAAAAACCTGGAACTCTCACAACCAATGGTTGTAGATGCAAATCCAACCATCCTGAAAGAGCTTCAGACCCCATTCCAGACAGGGCACATAGGTGGTGGATTGATTTGTTTGTGCACTTTAGGCAACATAGCGAGAGTGTTTACCCATGTACTCTAT
Organism: Phyllomedusa bahiana; assembly: GCA_025379985.1. Classification (NCBI taxonomy): domain Eukaryota; kingdom Metazoa; phylum Chordata; class Amphibia; order Anura; family Hylidae; genus Phyllomedusa; species Phyllomedusa bahiana. Next base: position 35,820 of record JAODAL010034714.1, on the reverse strand, counting down.
GGACGCTACCAAGTCTGTTTCAGCTTATGATATCATGGAATAATTAATTGTGAATGTGGACTCTATACTGAATACAGGTTGTATGCCTTGATGCTATTATGTACTGCGTAAACAAAACTTTAATATAGATGTATTGTGGATGAACAAAGTAAATGTGATAATCAAGTAAATCCTAAACATGCATAAGTGATTTATTGGTAAAGAAAGCACAATGACACAACACAATAACATTTAACTTAAACACTTCCCAACAACATCTCTCTCTGGCCATTTTATTAAAGAAATGGATCCAACGCCGTTTTTTCCTACAATATGCAAATACATTATAGTAAGGTGCATTTTCTTACTACTTAATTTTAGTGCTAGTAATGGAGGTATCTGACAGACGTCTCTCCTTTACTATTTCTAGGGCTTCTTGCTGCCCCAAGGCTGATGCTAACCTCCTTTCACTAATACACAAGTACCCAGTGCACCAGAGGTACTGGGAAGAGCCGGGTTACTGTCAGAAGTGGACCTTCGAATGTAATGTCTTCTTTTGGGGCACCTGCTGGATAGTATTTAGGTTGAGAAGGAACCAATATTCATGAACCTTCCCATCCTTATTGTATCAGCCTGTAGCTTCCAGTTTTACCTTGGGTGGTTATGAAAATCAGGGGGACTCTGTTGTTTTTTTTTAAATTATTTATTTATGGAATGTTACAGTGGATGCCTATTTTTAGATTTTCAATAAATAAATAAATAAAACGACATGGGGTCCTTAATATTTTTCATAATCACCCAAGGTAAAACCAACAGCTGCAGCCTGATACTACCTTGATGAAAAGGCCATGGATATGAGACCCTTCCCATCCTAAAAAAACCCTGTTTCCCTGAAAATAAGACAGCGTCTTATATTAATTTTTGCTCCTAAAGATGCACTATATGGAAAATACGATACAGCTCACCGCAGAAGTGATCCACCCCCTGGAGACAGCACGGATGGGTCCAAAGCAAGCCCGTAATGAATCCAAGAAACAACATATAGGTATCCAGCTTCAATCCAGGTAAGGTAAAATCTCGTAGTTTTATTTCATATTCAGATAAAAAGCGTACATGCGATACACCACATAGCAAAATCCGCTAACGCGTTTCAGAGAAAATACTCCTTATTCATAGCGTAACTAGACAAACACTAAATCTACCTTTATGTAGGAGCATCCGGTCATGTGATCTCACCTCTGGGAAAGGAAAATGTTAACCCCTGAGTATCCTACTAATGCATCTACAACATGTGCTAAAGGTGTTTAAAAACGATAAAGTATAAAAACACTGCTGCATGGCAAATGTATCAATAATGTACATAATATCATGTCTCTTGTTGAGACCATCTAGGATACGTGTTCCCAGTTGGTAAATCCACCAAGTTTCTCTGTTTAAGAGTTTTTTTTCTGTGATCACCACCTCTTGTTGGCAAAAAGACTCGTTCTATTCCAGAGAAACTAAAACCTGACACCTCTCTGTCATGTTTCTCAATGAAATGCTTTGAAGCCATAGACATACCCAATGTCAGGGGTTTCCTAACATCAGAAAGGTGACGGCGTATTCTCACTTTTAAAGCCGTAGTTGTGCTGCCAACATATTGAAGACTGCAATGTATGCATGTGAGTAGAGAGATGACAAATTTTGTGTTGCAATTTATGTACGATGCAATATCAAAGGTATTACCTGTTGCCGTAGAAGTAAAACTTTTAGTGATCTTCATATGTTTACAAGCAGTACAAGTTGAATGGCCACATTTATAAGAGCCCTTCTGCGAGAGCCAGCACGGTACGTCAGGCGCCTGTTCAGATTGATACAAACTCGGAGAGACTATCGCACCTAAAGTGGTGCCCCTTTTGGAAACAAATTTTAACTGATCCCTATTACGTAAATCCCTCATATTGCTTTGTGCCGACAGGATGAGTAAATTCCTTTGAATAATAGCGACAATTTCTAAAAATTGGGTACTATATTTAGTGTAAAAAACGACCTGGTTAGATGATGTTTCTACTTTTTTCACATTAAATAGAAGTTTATCCCTAGACAGAGACGCAACTCTCTTACGTGCTCTGTCGACACTCCACTGTGGATACCCTCTTTGGATCAATCTGTCACACGTTTCTTTTTCAATATTAGGATATTTGTCTGTAATAGAACAGTGTCTTTTCATTCTTATGAGCTCGCCTATTGGCAGATTTTTTATTACATGCGGAGGATGACTCGACTTAGCTTGCAGAATGGAATTCCTATCGGTAGGTTTACGATATGGTAATACTTCAATCTTCCCTTGTTCACCACCCAACAGGGTGACATCCAAGAAGTTAACTTAACAGGAATGCCATTCCGACGTGAACTGTAAGTTCAGATCTTTGGCATTAATGTAACGATGAAATAGGGCCGCCTCCGATTCCGAGCCCCCCCACACCAGGAGCAGGTCGTCTATATAACGACCATACCACCTGATGTGGGGGAGACACGGATTATCGGAAGAAAGGAGAAATCTCTTCTCCCAAGCCGACATAAAAATGTTTGCGAGGGAGAGAACTTAGCTCCCATAGATGAGCTGACACTGTAGGTAGAAATTTTGGTCAAACCTAAAGTAATCATGCCTTAATAGGAAATCCACTGCCATGATGACAAACTGGTTTAATTCACTAGAATAAGGACTAAAACTCTTTAGGTGAAGTTCCAGATAACGTATGGCCAGATCATGTGGTACAATGCTACTACGTCGCAGGATAACCAAGAGCAAGTATTGTCCCAAGGCACCTGCGACATAATAGCAACCAGACTTTTTGAGTCCCTAATAAAGCCAGGAAGACTCATCACAAGAGGTTGTAGAATAGTATCAATCCAAGCTCCCAAGGATTCTCCCAAGGATTCAATGTCTGCCACTATAGGGCGCATGGGTGGAGGAAAGCAATTTTTATGCGTTTTCGGGAATGAGTGAAAAATAGGGCAAATAGGATGCTCCACATACAGTTTTTCTGCCAGTGAAGTAGTAATGGCCCCCATAGAAATGCCCTCATCCAGTAAACTCTTTAATTTACACTTGAACAGGTTGGTGGGATCTGAAGGAAGCAGGCGTTAAGTGTTAACATCCTGTAAAATGGATAAATTTAATTTGCGGTATAGTCCTGCATTTAGAACCACCACCGCGCCGTGTCTGCCCCACATCAGGTGGTATGGTCGTTATATAGACGACCTGCTCCTGGTGTGGGGGGGCTCGGAATCGGAGGCAGCCCTATTTCATCGTTACATTAATGCCAATGACGTGAACTTACAGTTTATGTCAGAATGGCATTCCTGTCAAGTTAACTTCTTGGATTTCACCCTGTTGGGTGGTGAACAAGGGAAGATTGAAGTATTACCATATCGTAAATCTACCGATAGGAATTCCATTATGCAAGCTAAGTCGAGTCATCCTCCGCCTGTAATAAATAATCTGCCAATAGGCGAGCTCATAAGAATGAAAAGACACTGTTCCATTACAGATAAATATCCTAATATTGAAAAAGAAACGTGTGATAGATTGATCCAAAGAGGGTATCCACAGTGGAGTGTAGACAGAGCACGAAAGAGAGTTGCGTCTCTGTCTAGGGATAGACTTCTATTTAATGTGAAAAAAGTAGAAACATCATCTAACCAGGTCGTTTTTTTTCCACTAAATATAGTCCGCAGTTTAAAGAAATTGTCGCTATTATTCAAAGGAATTTACCCATCCTGTCGGCACAAAGCAATATGAGGGATTTACTCAATAGGGATCAGTTAAAATTTGTTTCCAAAAGGGGCACTACTTTAGGTGCGATAGTCTCTCCGAGTTTGTATCAATCTGAACTAGCGTCTGACGTACCGTGCTGGCTCTCGCAGAAGGGCTCTTATAAATGTGGCCATTCAACTTGTGCTGCTTGTAAACATATGAAGATCACTAAAAGTTTTACTTCTACTGCAACAGGTAATACCTTTGATATTGCATCGTACATAAATTGCAATACAAAATTTGTAATCTATCTAATCACATGCATACATTGTGGTCTTGAGTATGTTGGCAGCACAACTACGGCTTTAAAAGAAAGAATACGCCGTCACCTTTCTGATGTTAGGAAACCCTTGACATTGGTTATGTCTATGGCTTCAAAGCATTTCACTGAGAAACATCACAGAGGGGTGTCAGGTTTTAGTTTCTCTGGAATAGAACGAGTCTTTTTTCCAACAAGAGGTGGTGATCACAGAAAAAAACTGTTAAACAGAGAAACTTGGTGGATTTACCAACTGGGAACACATATCCCAGATGGTCTCAACAAGAGACATGATATTATGTACATTATTGATACATTTGCCATGCAGCAGTGTTTTTATACGTTTATCGTTTTTAAACACCTTTAGCACATGTTGTAGATGCATTAGTAGGATACTCAGTGGTTAATATTTTCCTTTCCCAGAGGTGAGATCACATGACCGGATGCTCCTACATAAAGGTAGATTTAGTGTTTGACTAGTTACGCTATGAATAAGGAGTATGTTCTCTGAAATGCGTTAGCGGATTTTGCTATGTGGTGTATCGCATGCACGCTTTTTATCTGAATATGAAATAAAACTACGAGATTTTACCTTACCTGGATTGAAGCTGGATACCTATACGTTGTTTCTTAAAGATGCACTATGTCTTATTTTCAGGGGATGTCTTATTTTTCCACAAATAAATTATAGCATGCTATACAAGTGTGTGTGTATATATAACTTAAAGTTTAGAGTCACAAACCATAGGATATATATATATAAATATAGATATATATATATATAAACTCCCCGGCCCTTTATTGGGTACACCTGTTGTAAGGGTTGGCCCCCCTTTTGCCTTCAGAACTGCTCATTCTTGTGGATAGTTTCCCAAAAGGTTTTGAACGAGTCAATTGGTCCCGGGGGCCAAAGGTGCCAAAAAATTTCCCCCACACCTGAAAACAAGCTGAAGTGATAAAAAGGCAGGATGGATCCATGTTTTGTTGTTGACGCCAAATTTGGCCCCTCCCATCCAAAAATGTGCAGAGAAATCGAGACTATCTAGACCAGGCAACGTTTTTTGAATGTTCAACTGGCTTTAAGGATACGCCCCCCTTTCTGGGGAAACCTAATTGGATGCCTAGTTCCTTTCTACTGAAAAGGAGTGGCACAGGTGGTGTCAGTTTCTCGGGTAGAATAGTCTTTTCTCCAAAGTTGCCAGTACTGTTAACAGAGAAGCTCTGGTGGATTTACCTTGGTGTATATCCGGGTGGCTATTTGAGTTATGTCTTTTGCCTGCAGCTTTTTTATAGTTTTCGAAACACCTTTAGCCTTTCTTAGATGCATGTGGATACTCAGGGATATTTTCCTTCCACAGGAACCCTGCCGTTTTCCACTGGATGTGTTTTTTGTTTTTTAGGGTAGTTCTCTGTAAATGCTTTAGCGATGGTTGTGGTGAAATCCATGCAGATGAGTTTCTGAATATAAATGAACACTACCGAGTTTACCAACCCATTGCAGTCAAGGACTCATATACTTTTTCCCTTAATGATGCACTGGTTTATTTGCAGGGGATGTCATTTCTTACATTTAATGCAAATAGCATGAGTTGGCCATGTGTTGGCTGATTAGTAAATTAAGTTTAAAGGAGTCACGTTACAAGGATGTACCTAATAATAGTGATAGTGTATATATATAAAATATATAATATAATTTATTAATATATATATATATATATATATATATATATATATATATATATATATATATATATATGTAAAGGACATGTTATGGCAGCAGCTGACTTATCTCAAAGGATGGCAAATGTGACATGCTGGGACTTGTAGAACTAGAAGCTCCAGCATGCCCCATCAGCCATCCTGTGAGATGTCTGTGTGCATCAGTATCATTGCTATGTTCTCCCCCCCGTCCCTCACTTACTTGTACACTTTCTGTCTGCTGTCCTGGGATGTTCGGGACGTGTGGTGACATCACAGTCACATGACCTCCCTGCACAGGTCCTTCAACACTCTGCTACAACAATATGTCCCAGGACCGTTTCTCAGGGTGAGCGGGGCTTGGGAGCATACCATGTATCTACTTTATGTTGGCATCATTTGTTAAATAACCTTACATTTTTCAAGTATGTTGGAAGACCTATGAATTTAGCAGCAATTTCTCAAGTTTTCAAGAAACTATCCAAAACTGATTTTTTTAGGGATCCGTACGGCACTGATATGGCTTTGAGGGACTTATATGTTAGCCATCCCCATAAATCCCCCCATTTGATAAAAAATGCACATCCCAAAATATTCCATGTAGGATTTTTTTAACCCTTTAAAGTGGAGGTGAAATATAGACCATAAACCGCAGGTGCGCCCCACAAGATTTCAGACAGGGAAAGAATCAGAAGAGTTGTCCAAGAGACGACATCTAGTTGTTACCAACATCTGGTGATAATTTCATGTCAACAGCACCTTTAGAAATATATTTACTTATATTTAATTGGTGACATATTCAATACTTAATTCACCCGCTGTATCCCTCATCAGTCAAGATATCAATTGGTAAAATCTATTATTCTAATCTTGTGAGAATTTTGTGTCAATAGCACCTTTGGCCGGTTTATGGTGAAATTATGTTCTTTCCACTTCCGGATGATGACCCCAACACTGGTCAATGGAACCTTCAGTGGTTTAGAAATTCTTCTATAACCAATGCCTTTTTTTCCCAGTAATGTTTTGCAAACACTAGGTTGCAAAGGTTGAGTTAACCCCTCTGGTTTGACCCCCATAATAAATGTTTCAGTGGGTTCTTGGTATTATACCCCTTTTTTTGGATCACGTTTTAACCAGTGATTTTTATCTTTCACAAAGTTGGGAAAGGATTGTTTTAATTACTAGTAGATTTAGTGGTATCTGACCTTTCCATGGTTTTTGGCACCTCTCTTTCTTATGGGGTTTCAAAACTTTTTTCCCCTGTTACTTTTTTTTTTTTCATATAACTTTTTTTATCAAAAAAATAAAAACCTTATTGGGTTTTCCAAAATAATAGGTCTCTAAACAAAATTTTAAGTTGTGCCATTTATACTTTTTGTACTACGTACATAGATTATCTAGATTATAAAAAACATACAGTTTAATTAACCAGATACCCAAGTAATAATACAGACTGAACCCTTCTTCCCTACAACAAACCAGGGAAGAGTTAACAATATAAAGGATCGCAAGAATCCAATATAACAGTCGTCTCAGCGAACCCAGGGGTTCAATACCCCCCACTAGGCGGCAAAAGAAGTCAAAAAAAAAAATAAAAATATAAGCCCCCGGATGTCCCTCCAGAAAAGCAGCAGAGGAACAAAAGAGTATGGAACCTCCCCCGGGACCCGCCTCTCAAGGGCCTAAGGCAGACTCATAATCCAGAGCGCTGGAAAAATCCAAAAATGTGCCGGGAGCTAACCACCGTCCCCAAATTTTTATCGAATTTACCCATTTTGTTTTACCCCCGATACAGCCCTTTGGTGGCAAATCCATTGATTACCCCCAATCACTCACCCATGAAGGAGGCCAAACCCAACCATTTTCGCGCGATAGCCTTCTTGCATAGTAAAGAAAACTTCCGTTACAAAATTACTTTGAGCGGGGGCCCCAAAGCATCCGGCCTGGGTCAAAACAGCAATCTTTGGGGCGGGGGAGGGACTGGGCACCCCCTTTTTGTATTTTTAAAAAATTGAATGACCTGCGACCAAAATCCCAACACCTTTGGGCAGGCCATATTAGGTGTGAAGGATCCGGACTTTCAGGTGATTTAGGGCATTGTCCCGTACCCTGTTAAAACTTATCAATTTTGATGTGTATAATAGGATGTGTACAATAAATATTGAGGTCAATGTCTTTTTAAGATTGGACGGGCCCAATTAGGTGAGGCTAAAAACATAATTCCCAAAGGTCGTCAAAGTCATGCCCCCAAGGTCCCCCCTCCCACCTCTCCCTGAGTTGTCCCAGGGGGTTTCCCCCCTTTTTTTGTGCAAGAGAAGCGCATGAAATGAGAGACATATGGGACGTCGGGGGGGGGGGGAAAGGGAGCAGGGGGGGCAACGGGAACTTTTTAAAATACCAGCCTTTAAATCCTAGTGAGAAGTGTGCATTTTTCCCCTGAGGAAAGTAAATAGCTGAGAAGAGGGAACCCCCAAATTCCCCCTGTAACTCGGGAAGGTTGAATCCCCCCCTAGTACAGGTTGAGAGACACACCCCCCCCTCGAGAGCCCAATAATCTCTCGGGACTCAAATTAGCCCTGGAAAAATTTACAACCCCAAAAAGGGGAAAAATGATCAATACCCTCGAATAGAATAGTAAGGCCTTTTTGCCAAACCAAAAGGGGCCTGTTTAAAATTGGGGTCCGAAGTGCCCCCCGCAAAAGACTGCCACAGAAAAGAGCTTTTTAAGGGGTGTAAATCCTTTACTAAAAGGGGAGAACAATAAAGCTTGAACCCTTGCCTTTTCTTTTGGAGCCCCCACCTAGTAAATGAGCAGCGACCTGCTAATGTATAGATTAAGCCCGGGGAAGGCGCCCCCCCCTTGCCCCAGGGGGCCCGTTAGCAGTCAGCGCTATGCGGTGTTGCGCCCCTGCCATTAAATGTAGCATATGCCCCGTAATCGGGGTAGATTTTTCGGAAGGTATACCGGGCTGTTGGAAACTTACGTTTTTTGGGGCAGAAGTGACATCTTAACCAGACTAATACGTGCCCCCCCGGAGAGATGCAATCTATCCAAATTATTAACTTTGTTTTGTAAAAGTGCATAGAGGAAAATATTAAAACTTTACAAATTCCTGGATGCCCTAGAACTTGTATTCCCAGTATGTAAGGGAAGGGGCCCAAACAAGGGCGACCCACTGCCTGTCCCCGTGGGGACGATTGGTCAAATTGGGCCCAGAATTTGTTTTTCCCCTTAATCAAAACCCCAGAAAAAACCCCCAAAATTCCCAACCCCACTGCCGGTGGAACCCAAAGAGTATTCGGATCAGACAGATACAACAGAGTGTCATCGCGATAAGCAAAATTTTTTACAGAAGCGGGGGTGGAAATAGTTTGGGACATTGCCCTTACTTGACTGTAAGGGTTCCCCCCTAAAGAAAAAAGGGGGGGGGAAAAAAGGAAAACCCCCTTCCCCTCGTCCCAGAAACAGTTTAAAAGGGTCTAAAAACCCACCTTTAAAATGTTACCCTCGAGCCGGGTCCCTATAGGCCCCCACCCAATGTAAAGGAGGGTCCGAACCCAAATTTCTCCAGTGTAAGGAATAGGTTGCCACCCAATGGAGTAAAAGGTTTTTGCAGGTCAAATGACACTACAACCCTTGAGCCCCTTCATCGTGTGGGGCCCCTGAAGTTAGTAAAAGTCGCTTAAAGTTCAGCGCCGTGACTTCCAGGTTAAACCCCCATTGGTCTGCATGTATGATGTAAAATGACCTTTTTTCAGCCCCTACCCAGTTTTTTTGGCCAAAATTTTGATGTCAGCTGGGTAAGGGATGGGCGGTAAGATCACAAAACAGGGTCCTTCCCGGGCTTTGGGGGATACGAAAATGGCTTCGTAAAGGAAAAAAGGGGAAACGAGTCCGGAGGGCGGCCCAAATATACCTTAGCAGCTGGGGGCAATGAGTCCTCTTTTCCCTTATAAAACTCGATTGGGGGGTCCGTCATCCCCCCCGGCGATTTGGATGGCTAAAACAAAATGGAGGAATCCGTATTTCTTGTTAGAATGGGCGTTAAGAATTCTCTACCCTCTATCGACAGGAAGGGGGGGAAAGTCCGATAGATATTCTTAAATCTCCGACATGGGACCGTAATCTTAGGGAATATAAGTTTTGGTGTATGCGCGGAATGCTCCAAAATTACCGCGGGTCCGGGTACGGGCCCCATTGAGAGTCAGCTCCTGGATCCCCGGAGGTTCGGAGTCCCCGTCCCCATATGCAAATTTTTTCCCGCTTTTTTCCCCATGCTCAAAGTGGATTCCCGACTAAAAGAAAGCTTTTTTTTGGGTTTTGGGAAATGCGGGGAGGTTGGTAAAGGCCTGGTCCTACTAACCTTCCTTTGGTCTAAGAGGGATCCCTGTGTACCCAGCTCCGTCTCCGTTACGTCTTAGCCAACTGCAGTCCCCCGGGGGGCCAACCCCTCTTCCGGTGCCCTGGGGATTTAAAATCCCCCTCAGTAGGCCCTTTAAAAGGGTCCATGCACTGCAATCGACGCCCCACCCCGCATTCTCCTGAAAGAAAAAAAGCGCCCTTTGTCGAGAAAGTACACGTTTGGGGGCAGAAAAATTTTGTAGCCGAAGGGGTTCAAAAACCCCCCTTCTCTAGGGGGCATGTTTTCCAGTTTCAGAGGAGTGCACCGGGGGCTGATCGAAGGGCGACCTGGCAAGGTAGTGTACGGGCTCGACAATGGAAAGGGGGGACCTGTGAACCAGCATAAGATCAATTCGAGATAGCGCATTAAATTGCGGGAAAGGGAAACAGAGTATGGGGGTTGCTGTTTGGGGTTTTAGGGCAGGCGTCATCAACACCAAAATCAGAGATAGGGGTGAAGGGACGAGGGAAGCGGATCCACAGGGGGCCCGCCCCAGAAGGGTTTAAAAAGGTCGAGGCGTCATCCCCGTAAGTTTAAGTCCCCAAAACCCGATACTAGGCAGTCAGGGTAGGCGGCCAGTATTTCCGGTTTCCCTTATTACTATGTGAAAATGGGGGTGGAATTAGACTCCAATTATAGCAAAAGGGGAAAGAAAAAGAGAAAAAAATTAAAAAAATTACCCTTCCCCGGTCTTTTACAGCTCTGTAAGACTGAATTGACCAGGCGGCCCCTTAAAAAAAGAACTCCCCTGGCACGTTTGTAAAGGTGAATTAAAGACCGCCTTCCACGGGGACCAAAATAATGGTAATTTGTCTGGGACCCGTGAAGTCTCCGGAGGTACACGTATGCCTTTACGTGACTTAAGTTTTAAAAACCCCGGGCCCTCTTGTGCGGTTGTTTAGTCCCCGGGCGTTCCACGTCAGTAATGAAATGTTTTTCGCCCCTATTAACCCACAAAAAAAAGGGGGGTAAACCAGGATATTTTTCCCGATCCATGCACGGGAGTATAGAGATTTTACCCAAGGCACAAAATGGGAGACTGCTATTCACTAAGCTACTTTTCTAGAACAAGTGTTGTGCAAAACAAACCCCAACCAACCCCCCTGCCCCCTACTTTGTTATCCCAAAGACGAAGCATTGGATCCCTAACAGCCCCCAATCAACGAATACCCAAAAAAGGGGAATTAACTTATGGTAAGTAAAACCTACAAAAAAAATGAAAAAAAGTCAGGGGGGTTCCCCTAGATCCGCCGGTTTGGGGGAGTACAGCCCCGACATCTCAAAGGGCATTTAATGTAAAAACCGACAGTAGTGAATAGAGCCCTTGGAATTCTAAGGGGAAAGGATACTTTACCCACATAAAGGGGGGGGAGAAATAAAAGGGAAAAAAAAGAAGAAAAGGTTAAGAGGGGGGAAAACAGAGGGAGAAAAAGGGAAAGGGGAAAAAAAAAAAAAAGGGGGGGGGAGGGGGGGAGGAGGGGAAAAGGGTTAAAAGGGGGGGGAGGGGGGGGGGAGGGGGAAAAAAGGGAAAAAGAGAGGAGGGGGAAAGGGGGGGGGGGGAGGGGGAAAAAAGGGGATAAGAGAGGAGGGGAAGGGGGGGAGGAGGGGACAGGGGATAAGAGAGGAGGGGGGGGGGGGAGACACTGGAAAAAGGCGTTCAAAAAGAATGAAGGCGGAAAATCCCCTCAGTGCCTGGAAATGTTTGGGGTTGGGGAAAACAATGGAAATGACAAAAAAGGGGACAATTGTCCCTTTTAGAGGGCAAACAAAAATGTGGTTGGGGGAGCCCCGCCTAGCTTTGGGACGAGTTTTAACCAGTCAATGGTTTTGGGGCTGTTAAAAAAGGGAGGTCTTAGTCCCCATAACCTTCAATCTGGTGGATATAAAAATTGCTATTTGTAGTTCCCCCTCCCGAAATTCTGCTTTGCGGTCAGGAATAAAGGCCCCCCTTCTTTGGACTCACCAAAAAATCCGGGTATACCAGAACTTTAGAGTTTCCCTGGATATTGGGCCCAGTTCTCTAGAGAGGCGCGGATAGCGTCTCTGTCCCCGTATTTTGAAGCTTAGCTTAAAAAGTGGGGGGCGGGGCTCCAGGGGGGGGGGCCCCGGCAGGGTCCGGTGCGCTCTCTCCTGCGAACTGAAATGGAATTTGTCTTGCCAAGGCGAGACCCGAATATTCTCCAAAAGGACTCCCCGGGCGGAAACCCTCCGACCCTCGGAAGACCAATGAAACGTAGGTTACATCTTCTCAGCCCCGTTCTCCTGGTCTCCAGGTGTGGTGCAGTTGGTAATATTCCCCTTGGCTTTCCCCGACCCGTCTGGTCGGGGAGGTTTTGGGCTAAGGGTGCTGACTCTGTTTTCCACCTCCGTCCGCCCCCGGTCTTTTGAGCATCATGACGAACGAGAGATGTCCATTTTTTTTCTTCTATTTGACGTCAGGGGGAGCTTGACAGGAATGTTGGCGGCGAGGCTTTTAAGGTTCTGAGTAAAGGGGTTCCCTATCCCGGGCCTCTGCTCCCGTTCAGCCAACCTTACAGGTAAGGATCCCTGCCAGCCTGTGAGTGTTCATCTGCTCGCCGAAATTTATCTAGTTTTTCCCCTGGTCTTGAGTGCAGGTTGGTAGGGGGGGCCATATGAGAAAAACTAAATTTAGGGAGTGGCACATTTCCCCCCAAAAAAGAGATAGGCGAACTATTGTAGGGTGTAGATTGCACAAAGGGGATCTCCTAACTTAAAAAGGATTGTCCCTTACATTTCTCAACAGAGGGATTGTCCTGTTATGTGCAAACGACAGGTGACCTGTTTGTTGACGCTAAGGCGCCAATGGGGGTGTGAGGTGGCAGCTTTTTGGATGCACTTGCCCAGGTATAACGGGGAGATCTTTCAGAGCCCTGCAGGGGAAATGCAAGAAATCTACTGGATTGATTTATAGAGAGTCAGCTTTCATTCCCCGGGTGAAAACCCGGAGGGCGACTGGGCTACAAAACTGAGCACAGCGCACGTGAAAGGGGGAGGAGTTGATCGCCGTACATAAAGAAAATTTAAAAATCCTAATCGGTCAGTGGTGGTATAGCGGCGTGCCAGTTCAGGGCGCTGTCCAGGGCCTCCAAACCAGGGTTGCCCACTTGATGGGAGTACTGAGATGGCGCGCCCCGTGATACCCGGTGCAGGGGGGGGGGAATATAGTACTTACAGTTCTGTAGTGGGCGATTTTGGCCCCTCACTATCATCCCCGGTTCTCCCTTTCCCCCATCCCCCAGCGGCGACTCCCCCACGGAGGTGACGTGCTTAAAAGCACGGGTTTTCCGCTGCGAGAGAGGGGCGCCCCGCTACAAGGGGACCGCGGGGGCAAAGCGGGGCCGGCGCTGTTGCCAAGCAGATTCGTTTCCTGCCCCGGGCTCTTGCGGGGTTTTGGGGGTACCCCCAGCAGCTCTACAGATATTTTGCACCCCGGGGGGGTAGGCCGCACGCCCCCCCATACAGATGTGGGCTGCTCCCGTATTAATCGGAGGGCCGCAGCGCCTCCCCTACCCCTCGCCTCGGTCGCGCGAGCCTGCGCTCAAATTGGCGCAGCCGTCCAACTCCCCCCTGCCCTTCCCGCACGGGGGCCGGGGAAAAAAGACGCCCCCACCCCCACGAGGTCCGCAAGATGGCGGTTCTGCTCCCGCGTCAGGCCCGGGAAACCGCCAAATCCTCCGCCTGCTCCGCTCCAACTGCCCGGCTCAAGCCTCGATCTCTCTCCGCCGACTGCCGCTGTCCTCCACAGCAGACAGGTATGGTTCTGAACAGGATAATGCAGGATAGGCCGGTATAAGGCTGGGTCTTATTACATATAACTTAATTTATGGACAGCTATGGTTTGATCTCTTTGGCTGTGTTGATTGAATTGGTTGTTACCGACATCTGGTGAGAATTTCATGTCAATATCACCTTTATATCTTTAAAACTTTTTTATTATTATTTAGTCCCCCTAAAGTACTTTACCACTAGGGGGTGTGATTGATTGTTCATCCTTCTGCGTTATATATATAATGCAGTAGGATGTACAAAGATGACTACACCATTCATTGGAGCATCATCTTTGTACACCCTACTGTATTATATACATGATTCAGAAGGATGTACAAATAATCAGGCCCCCTAGTGGTCAATGGGACTAAAATATATAAAAGTGTAAAAAAAAAAGTTTTAAAAATATAAAAAAATAATAAAAAAATGTTTAAAGTTCACATTACCAACCTCTTGCCATTTTACAAATAGAAAAATAAAAAAATTAAAAAGTTGGTGTCAGTGTGGGATAGTGGACCCGCCTCACTGTGTTTACCAAGTAAAACCTTATGTGTGACAATTATGGAGTGTTGTGTTCCATTGTATTCTGCTGTTTGACCACATGATGCCGCTATTTCCGGTTTCTGATACATGTAAATGAGAGACATGTTATAAAACTCACATGGCTGTGGCCATCTTAGATGAGATGAGAAGCGTCTGAGAGACCAGAAGAGGACAAGAGCTGAGCAAGAAACGATCCAGCTTTCCCTGAATCTGCCAGACTCGGGACTGAGAGTTGTTCCAGAGACAGAGGAGAGCCTGACTGTTTACACGGACGCTGTTCCCTGAGAGAGCTCCCAGACGAAAAGGACAATTTGCCGAGATTGAGAGGAACGTCTGCATCCGGACCATCAGCTCCATCAGTAGGAATCCGCACCTGAGAGCAGGAACTGCCAGCCATCTTAAGGTACCTCAGCCAGATGCGTGCACGCCAACGAGCTCAGGACTGTGAGAAGGCCTGTTATTGGATCAGTTAGTTCAGGTTCGGTTACAGACGAAAAGGGGTTTCCCAAGTACGCCTTCCTGTTCAGGACTTAGAAAAGAGTTTGTTATCGCACAGCTATCCACGCGACCGGTTCGCCTGTGAGAGAGTTTGTATCATATGTGCATTTGGGAGGGAAGGGGATAAATTCGGTTAAGTTGTAAGCTGCTGTGCTGCACCGCGCGCTCGTGAATGGCACCACATGCAATCGTTCCCGTTTGATCTTACAGTATTAAAAGGTAAGGGGTGCTCGGCCTTTCCGAACCCCACGGGTAGGTAAAGTCAACAGGAATCCGGAAGATACACAACAGGCGACGCGCAGGGGCCCCGGGTATGTATTTGTACACACATACTTTTCCAGACAGTTCAGTAAATCAAACTATTGTTGAACTGGTGTTGGAGTCGTGTTCTTTGTCCGTGACTTCACTGTATTCCGGTAAGCCTGCCTCGGTGCTCGACTTACAGCTTGGTGCATAATACACCGAGCGTTATGGACGGGAATGCGGCAGAAGATCTTCCCTCGGCGTCAATGTCCACCCAAGTGAGTTATGTCCCTTTGGGGCTGCTATTGCAATCCCTACCCAAATTTGACGGGAAAAACATGACACTGCAGGACTGGACAGAAAGGGTCCATAGCGCAGTTAAAATATGTAACTTAGCTCCGGAACTGGGGGCGGAGATAGCCCTGGGGGCTTTAGCGGGGGACGTTAGGCGGATAGTGATGGTACGGCCCAAGTCCGAGAGGGACACGCTGGAGAAAATATTCTCGCTGTTGGAAGGGGCCAAAGGGGGGTGTACCAAAGTGGTGCACCTGCGAAGCTACTTCTTCAACTGGCCACAAAGAGAGGGCAAGACCCTCATGCAGTACTCTAATGTTCTACAGGAAACATTGAATGAAATAAGGCGGCTAGACCCAGTGGCTTTGGGGGCTTTGCTGGAAGTGGATAAGCTACTAAGTGTCCAGTTCATTGTGGGACTGTACAATAAATCCTTACGGGACAAGATGACCAGAATGACGGCTGACCTGATGTTTTATAATGTTTACTTAGCCGCCGTAGAGAGGGAAGAGGAACCCATGCCCGTAATGGTAAAGGCTGTGAGTAGTGCCCAAGCAAGCAGAGAACCGGAGGGTGCAGAGTCTTTAACGGATGTGGTCCAGGCTTTGCGGACAGAGTTGAGAGAACTTCGGCTGGAAGTGTCCCAGATGAAGGCAGAACGGCTACAAGCTCCAGCACCCCTTTCAGAACAGCTCCACAGCGGGGTCCTACCACAAGAGTTTCATCAGGTGTGCAGAGGTCTAGGGGGCCCCTCTGCTGGGCTTGCCAACGGTATGGCCACATCGCCAGAGAGTGTCGCGAACGTGTAGGGGCAGAGCCGTGGTTAAACTACCAACCACCGCAGTAGCTTGGCATCCTGTGGTGAGACAACAGAAGCCAAAGCCCATGTGTGAGGAGTCCGATCTCTACGCCAGCAGTCCCATTATGGAAGCAGAACTAGAAGGCAAAAAAGTGCGCTGTCTAGTTGATACTGGGTCAGAGTGCACCCTGATGCCCTTGGAGTTCTTTGAGAGACACTTCGGGCACATTATGAAGCCAGAAGATGGCAGCGTCATTAGGCTGAGGGCAGCTAACGATGGTAAGCTGGACGTACGAGGGATAGTTTGGATGCAGGTCTGATTTTTGGAAAGGATATGGCAAAAAGGGATCATTGGTTGAAAACCCCCCCGGAGGGGAGGGAGTGCCCCTGGGCATGAAGTGTCCAAATTTGGGATACCCTCTTGCCAAGAGGGGCCAAAGATTTGCAGGGGCCACAGCACCGGAACCAAAGGCCCTACGCCTGCAGTCTGGGAAGACCAACCCCCGTCAACCCCCATTGGGCTGTAAAGGGGCCCGGGAAAAAGGATCAGATTCCCCCGCCCAGCAATTTTGATGTTGAGGTGAAAACCGGGGGAAAAGTTAAATGGGGGGAAGTTTGATTAACCCCAGTTGGGAAGAAAAGGGACTGCCATGTTGGGGCCCCTTGCCATGGGGAAAGGGGGTGGTTTGTGAGATGTCAGTGAAAACAGGGGGTTTTGATTCCCGTGAATCCCAGCAAAACTAAAGTCTATTTCCCCGAGAATAAACCCCCGGTAGGGGAAATTACGCTATGGCCCCAGGGTGGGCCCTGGCCCTATGGGGGGGGGCCCAGAAGGGGGGCCCCCAGGGGGAAAGGGAAGGGCCCCGAGTGTTTACCGTGGGAGTTGACCGAGGGCCCCTTATCGGGGCAACAAAGTGTGGAAGTTTCTTTTGGGTTCGGGGAGGGTTCTGAGAATTGATGAAGATTTCGGGTGTGCTTCTCCATTGAGCAAAATCCCCAGGGCGACCATGCCAAAAAAAAGGGTTCAACAAATCCCCCCCAAAATGTCCAGGAAGTAAAAGAATTCGAATTTAGCCCAGAAAATTTTAACCCGTTGGGGGAAAAAATTTTTTTATGGGCTCAAAGGGACTTTTAAAAAAAATAGTGGAAAATAAAATATTATAAGTGAGTGCCACATGGTTTTATAAGAAACAAAAGTTGTCAGACCAATCTGATTGTTTTATGAGAGGTGAGTAGAAGTCTGGACAGGGGGCAGTGTGGATATTTTGTTTTTAGATTTTCAAAGGCGTTTGCACTGTCCCCATAAGGTTTTGGGGTAAATTAGAAACATTTGGTTGAAAAAGCAGGGGAATTGGATTTTAAAACGGCTATCAGTTGTACCCCAAGGGGGTTGGTAAAAGATCCCCACTCTAGTGGTCCTGGTTATGATGGTGTGCCCAGGGTAGTATTTGGGTCCTTTTTTATTTAAAGTAAATTTTTTTTAAAAGAATAGTGGGGGATCAATAGCAGATTTCTATTTTTGCGGTGACCCCAAGAGAGGTGTGGAAGATGATCATAAATTGCAAAAAGACCTGGAATATGGTGCTTGGGCATCCACTTGGCAAAAAGATGTTCAATGTGGGAAAAAAAGGGTTTGATTGGGAGAAAAAATCTGAGGGATCATATGTCTAGGGGGAAAAAACTTGGGGAATTTCTTTTGAGAAAAATCTGGGCGTTCTTGTGTATAATAAGAACAGCATAGTGTCAATCGGCTGCCTTTAAGCAAAATAAGAAATTTTTGGGGGTATTAAAAAGTCATGGGCTCGCAGGAAAGGAGTAATTCTCCGCTTTTATAAGCATTGGTGGACCCCCTTAAATATGTGTTCAGTTTTGGAAGTTTATAGAAAGATTAATAGAGCTAGAAAAGTGCAAAGATGACAACCAAATGATAAGGGGTTTTGGGATTTAGTTTAGGAGGGTTGTAAAATTTAAATTTTTAAATTTTAAAAAAGGGCTTTTTTGGGGGACATGATTTAAATTTTTAAATATTTTTTGGTCCAAAAAAAGATGGGGAAAAAAAATTTTTTAGGAAAGGGGGGCATTCCTTCAGCTAGAAAAAAAGGATTCTCCAAGGGAAAGGGGTTTTTCATGTAAGAAATGTGAATCTTGGAAAAGCCTGGCCCCCCCGAGGAGCTGGGCAAGGGGAAAAGAAGAGTTTAAAAAAGGCTTTGATAACTACTGAAACTAAAAAATATTAATGCGTATGTAGCTATATAATATTCTGGATCCTGGCTGGTGAGGGTTCTGTGGTCAGAGATAGGGTGTCTCGTGGAGCGGATTGGTTCTTGCCTTGTGGGTTTTTAGGGCATTAACCAGTGGGGAGGCTGGGCTTAGAATCCTTGTCTCCCTCCCTTCAACCACATTTTACCCACCCTTGGTTGAACTTGATGGACACATGTCTTTTTTCGTACCGTACTAACTATGTAACTATGTAACATGGTGGCCAGCATGCTGGAGAAACGGGTGACTCAAGAGAGTCAAAGTCCTTGGGCCACTCCTGTGGTCTTTTTTGCGAAAAAAAGATGGGAGTCTCAGGTTCTGTGTAGATTACCGGAAGCTGAATGCCCAGATCATTCGTGATGCCTATCCCCTCCCGCGGATTGTCCGCTCTAGGTCATTCAAAGTTCTTTTTGACTCTCGACTTGGCCAGTGGATACTGGCAGCTACCAGTGGCTAAGAAGGATAGGGCAAAGACAGCTTTCATTCTGCCTATGGGCCTCTATGAGTTCATTCGGATGCCGTTTGGGCTGTCCAGTGCCCCAGAGACATTCCAACGGCTGATGGAGCACTGTCTGGGGGATCTTAACTTTGAGTCGGTGCTGATTTACCTGGATGATGTAGCAGTGTTCGGAAATTCCTTTGATGACCATCTTCAAGAAAGTCTGGAATGACTACGAGACCACGGGCTCAAGATCAAGCCAAAGAAGTGTCAACTCTTCCAACAGCGAATAGAGTAGTTGGGGCATGTGGTCACCTCGGAAGGGGTACAACCGGCCCCCAGTAAGGTGGAGGCAGTCCAAAACTGGCCTCGGCCGTCTACACTACGAGAGGTGCAAGCATTCCTGGGACTGGCCAGGTATTACCGAAGGTTCATACCCCGTTTCGCTCATCTGATGGGTCCCTTAAACAAGCTAGTTAGGGGTACGGCTCCGGGCTCAAAGAATCGCCCTATTGAGTGTGGGCCATGGCAGCAAAAGGCTTTTGAAGCGGAGAAAGTGGCGCTGACCAGTGCTCCATTTCTGGCCTATGCGCAGTTTGACGCTCCCTTTCTGCTGTATACTGACGGTAGTCTACATGGGTTGGGAGCCGTGCTGTCCCAGGTCCAGGAGGGGCGAGAGAGAGTTATGGCCTATGTCAGTCGGTCCTTGTGGGAGTCGGAGCGCAATCCTGACATTATAGCTCCTTTAAGTTGGAACTATTGGCCTTGATATGGGCCATGACTGAAAGGTTTGCAGAGTACCTGACAGGTGCAGAGGTGACTATCATGATGGACAACAATCCATTGGCACATTTGGAGAACGCTTAGCTTGGAGCCCTTGAGCAGAGATGGGTGGCCGTCTCTCAAAGTACCAATTCCGCATTAAGTTTCGGTCAGGGAGGGAAAACGGGAATGCCAATGCCCTCTCTCGGGTTCCAGTCAGACTACCATCCCGCAATGTTGACGAGAAGTTAGAGGATACTGAAATGCCCGACCTTGGTCGGTTCCCTGTGTTCCAAGACGTGGCACACTCAAGTGGGGTGGCGTCTGGGATGCCGATGGTGTTGGGAAAGACAGTGGCTGATTGGCAGAAGGTCCAAGATGGTTGCCAGACCTACAGAAAGTGAATGGGTGGGTCCAGTCGCAGGTCTGGCCCAGGCCAGAAGAGCAGACCTGGCTGACCCAGAAGGGGCAAAAGCTGTTGAGGCAGTGGGATAAGCTGAGTGTTATCCAGGGACTCCTTTGCCAGACCATTTACTTACAATCAGAGTTGCAGCACCGACAACAGATAGTCATCCCCATGTCATTGGGGCCAGAGGCTGCTCGGGAAGCCCATGAGAGGGGCGCCCATTTCGGGAGCGACAAAACGTACACGTGGCTTCAATGACTGGTGTACTGCCCTGACTTGTTAAGCATGGTGTCTGAAGTTTGCCTCAAGCGTCGGACCTGTGGGTTAAGTAAGAGCACTGAACAGGTCCCGTCCAGACCATCTGGACATCTGCGCCCCTAGAGCTCCTGATGATTGACTATGTACATATTGGGTACTCTGCCTCTAGGCACTCGTACTGTTTGGTCATGGCGGATCATTTCACTAAATATGCCGTGGCTGTACCCACTAGGGATCAGACCGCAGAGTCTGCTGCCAAGGCGGTCTGCAAGCACTTTATACAGGTGTTTGGGTGCCCGCAGAGGATACATTCTGATCAGGGGGCATGTTTCCAAGGGTCTATAATGAGTGAACTGTACCAGTTGTATGGGATAGAGCACTCCCACACCACTCTGTATGATCCGCAGGGGAACGGAGCTTGTGAGCAGTTTAACCACACTCTGATCCAGATACTGCGGACTTTGGAGGACAGTCAGAAGGCTAGGTGTCCTGAGTACCTGCCTGAACTGATGTGGGCCTATAACAGTTGGGTGCACAGTACCACGGGTTACTCCCCACACATGCTGTTGTTCAGGAGACCAGGCCGAGAGATTGAGGATCTCCACATGCCCAGTCTGACAGAACCACCACCGACCAGTACCACGACCTGGGCAAAGGAACACCGCCGCCGGCTGAGAGCGGTACACAAGGTTGTAGGAGAACGCCTGAAACAAGTGCTACATCCTAACCCGCGGCCCGTGCAGAGAGACGGTTATGCCCCAGGTGATCAGGTGATGGTCAGGGCTAAGAGGCCATCTGGAAAGTTGGATGGGAGGTGGTCCCATATGTGGTCAAGAGAAGGGTAGACCCCGCCATCCCAGCCTACGAGGTAGAGTCGGTAGGGACAGGGGGCCCATCACGAAATCTGTACCGAAATATGTTGAGGCGCTGTCATTTTGAGGAGCCTGTGACTGTACAGGAGGTACCTACCCCTGTCCTCCCTTAGTTGAAGAATGGTGGGCTGTCCCGATGCTGGTGTCAACTGAGGTTCCAGCTGTGACAATCTTGCCACCTAGGTAAAGCGTGGAGAAGTCAGCAACTCCTTCCCCAGGGGATGTGCCTGAAGCCCCTGAACCTATAGCCCCACGTAGGACGCCCCCAGATCCAACGCTAGTGTACCCCCCCCAGCGCTATGCGCAAGACGAGTTTGTGTGGGGAGGGTTGTCGAGGACACCGACTTCTAGTGAGGTGCTATGTGGGATAGTGGACCAGCCTCACTGTGTTTATCAAGTAAAACCCTATGTGTGACAATTACGGAGTGTCATTGTATTCTGTTGTTTGGCCACAAGATGCCGCTATTTCCGGTTTATGATATATGTAAATGAGATTCACATGACTGCGGCCATCTTAGATGAGATGAGAAGCCTCTGAGAGACCAGAAGAGGACAGGAGCTGAGCAAGAAACGATCCAGCTTTTCCTGAATCTGCCAGACTCGGGACTGAGAATTGTTTCAGAGACGGAGGAGAGCCTGACTGTTTACATGGACGCTGTTCCCTGAGAGAGCTCCCAAACGAAAAGGACAATTTGCAGAGATTGAGAGGAACGTCTGCATCCGGACCATCAGCTCCATCAGTAGGAATCTGCAGCTGAGAGCAGGAACTGCCGGCCATCTTAAGGTGCCTCAGCCAGATGCGTGCACGCCAATGAGCTCAGGACTGTGAGAAGGCCTGTTATTTGATTAGTTAGTTCAGGTTCGGTTACAGGCTAAAAGGGGGGTTTCCCAAGTACGCCTTCCTGTTCAGGACTTAGAAAAGAGTTTGTTATCGCATCGCTATCCACGCGACCGGTTCGCCTATGAGAGAGTTTGTGTCACGTGCATTTGGGAGGGAAGCAGGTAAATTCGGTAAAGTTGTAAGCTGCCGTGCTGCACCGCGAGCGTGCCCGTGAATGGCAGCACATGCAATCACTCCCATTTGTTCTACGGTATTAAAAGGTTAGGGGTGCTCGGCCTTTCCGAACACCATGGGTAGGTAAAGTTATCAGGCATCCAGAGGATACACTCATGGCGGCATGCTGTGCAGCACGGGGGCCCCGGGTACATATTTGTAAACAAGTGTTTGGGGGAATTGCTCGCCATACTTCCAGAAAGTTCAGTAAATCAAACTGTTGTTGAACTGGTGTTGGAGTCGTGTTCTTTGTCCGTGACTTCGCTGTATTCCGGTAAGCCTGCCTCGGTGCTCGACTTACATCAGCACATCCGTAAAAGTCTGATCTAGATAGGAAGTAATAGTAGCAGTAAGATGGCAGCAGTTAAAGTCTTCATTAGACTTCTGGCTGCCATAGCAACTGCTTGCCACCCTGCAATCTTGGGGAAGATGGGTGAGGAACGGCACATAGCACAGTTTCTCATTTATTTAGATTTCCTGGCCACAATTTCTGTGGCGTCTAAATGGTTAAACAGCAGAGACTGGAACCAGCATCAATCTCTGCTGCTACCGGCTGGTGCCAGCTGTATCTAACAGCCGGCAACTGCTGTGTATGGAGTGGGCTCAGCGAGTGAATCTATACTTTCTTTGCGCTGCCATGACATACTAAAACGTCATGGTGGTTCAGCCTGGAATTCAGCCACTTTGTCAATTCTTGCTTATTTTTAAAAAATAATGTTGTTGTATTAAATTCTCATGCTTTAATAGGTACTGGGAAGCATACTTTAAACCATGTTGCCTGATACATTTTTTGTTAAATTCTTGTCTATGTTTTGATATTCATATGGGAAAGTCCCAAAACAACACTGTTTTGTTCCTGTTTTAAGTGGTGGATAGTAACCATGTTGTCACGGACGCCCCTGCGACCACTGTCCCGGGTCGCAGGCGCGCCCGTGCCCCTGCTTCCAGCGGAGCCCCGCCCCGCACGTCGGGCTCGGGTCCGCCCCTGTCAGCGTTCACTTACCCGGCCGCGCTCCTGCTCTGTCTGGCTCCGTCTCCCGGCGCGTGGCTCCGCCCCTAGGGGCGCGCGCGTGCCAGCAGTTTGAATTTAAAGGGGCAGTGTGCCGGTAATTGGTCATTGCCGGGCACTGCTCCTATTTAAGTCCGGCCTCTTCCTGGCGGCCCTCGCCGGATCCTTTGTGTATGTTCCTTAGGAGAAAGCTGTCTAAAGAGTTCCTGTTTGCCTTTCCGTGTACCGACCGTCTGCCTACGTTTACCGACCACGAACCAGAGCCGCCTGTCCTGACCTCTTGCGTGTCTACCGTCTACGAACCTGTGACGCCTGCCATGACCCCCTGCCTGTCCCCGACTACGAGCCTGCCTGCCGTTCCTGTACCTCGTACCCTTGGTCGCCACCGCAGGCAAGCCCCGCCAGTGGAAGTGACCTGGTGGACTCCCGCCGCAGCAAGACCATCCCGCTTTGCGGCGGGCTCTGGTGAATACCGGGACCCACTTAGATTCCACTCCCTGGTGTGGGCTTACGCCATCGCCTGCAGTGGTCCCGTGGATCCACCACCAGACTGTTACACATGTTTTATAAACAATCCATTCCCATTTGGAAAAGCATAAAACTTTTATTATACTTTTGAACACCTCATTAAAGTACAAAATTAGTAGACCTATGGAAATAGTAATACAGAAAGCATCTATTGCTAAATAAAATATGACAAACCAACATTTGGAAACAAACGTTAGCTTTTTGGTGAATTATATTAGACATGTTATTACGACGCTTGCTACAATCCATTTTTTTAATATTTGCTTTCTTCACCACCATCACTGAAATTACATTTCTGGAGGAAAACATAATGACAATTCAGCAGAATGTAATAATTTGAAATGAGACAGGGATTTGCAGTGAATGATTAATGCTTCAACAATTGTAAAAGTTATGAAATCTTTCCAACCTTACCTTATGTAGAGTTTAGCTAGAATTAAGTTATTTTCTGATTAGATATACCTCCATTTCCTATGAGAGCCTTACAGCAAAACATCCTTCAAACTATAAGCTTCAGAGTCAGATATCTAATTATACTTATCAGATCCTACTATTCAATACATGAACTACATTGACAAAAACCTTCAAGGGGTTGTCTGTGTCAATATTTTAAAATAAATTGCTGAAATAAAATTAAAAAGTCATACTTACCTCCCCACTCACCTCCTCTTACCCCCATTTTCTTTTGTGCCATAGCTTTACAGAAAAGAGTGGTGACCATGCATCAATGGCTCTTTACATTTATCTCAGTGGGAGTTCTGAGATTAGCTGAGCACACTTACTTAATTGTATTTAGAACTTCCATTGATATGAGTTTGTAATGCGCATACTGAGATGGGACCTGCACCTATCAGACATTTATGGCATATTCTGTTGTCTTAAATGTCTAAGATGGAAATGTATATTCAATGCTACATTTTAGATAATTCCAACTTTGTGGCATGAAAATATGGTTTCCCACCCCAGAATTTGCCAATAGTTTGACCTCTTGCAAAAGAAAATTATAGAATGCTTTCAAGTGCGCTGTGCATGAATAAGATTTTTAAGAGATTTTCTATTTAATTGTACTCTTTTTAGTGCAGAGTCTACACTAAAAATTTACTATAATTATGTCATATGAACATGCTCTTTGGCAATTGCGAATTTTACATCAGCAACAACCCTCTATATACCTACTCTCTATAAACCTACCTCCCATTTGGCTTACTTTCCTGTCACCAAACACTAGAATATAGGTAAGTAAGTACCCCTTCTATTTACATGTTTTAGTGGCTACCCAGTGAATTTTCCCAACCTTACTAGCCACTGAGAACTGAATTATAATCCCCAGTTGACACTAGAAAATATTAAATACTCCTGTGTCCAAAGGACAAGACATAGTATAAAGTGACTTCATTAATTACAGAATATGGAAAGTATTATATATGTGCATAGGGGAAGGACATATACTTATTTTTTCCCCACTAGCATGTATTGTTTGCTTCATGTAAAAACACAGAAGACGTTTGCCATGTATAAAGCATGATGAAGATTCTGAGGTGGGAGAAACATGTTTTATAGAGTTTTTTAATGTTAACTCCCTCATTGTTCCTATTAAAGTCATTTAAACTGATTCAGGTCCATGATGCTTAAAGGGGTTTTGCCACCATGTAATGTTGACGTGGGAACCTCCAAAATGGGTATTTAATCACTTTTCTAAATATATGTGATTAAAAAAAGTGAAAACTCTGAGAGCTACAGCATTTCTCAATCCCCCTTGGTTACCACAAAGCTTCCCCTAGTCACGACCCAGGAGCTGAAAGGCCGCCCTTGCATGAATCACTTCTTATCTGATGACAGGCAAAATGAATGGTCTTTTAAGGCACCGGGTAGCAATATGTTTTCTTTTGTATACAGAATAACTAGCTGTAGTGTTATTAGATCCCTGCTTTATCTGATGACAGAGAACATGAAGAAGCTTTCAAGCTGCTGTGTAGAATAGGTGTTCTCTTTTGTATACAGAATTCACAAGTTATAGTTTGATTATTTGAGTGAACATGTCACAGGATCCCCTTATGCAGCTCTGTGCTCTGGCTGTGTGTGTCTGTGTGTGTCTCTGTCTCTTTCAGCTCTGTGATTTGTTTACATTACATTAGCTTCTTAGCAGATAAGGTTTCTCCTGACAGTGCAGTCTCAGGCTGTCTTGCTGTATTGGATCCACTGTTGTACTGTTTATTAGTTCACTTAAGTTTTGAGATACTCCCTTGGATTCCTCACTCCCCCCTCCCCTCTCCCTCTCTCCACTGCAGCTTCATGACTCTGCGTGATTTGTTGACATTCTGCCTGGGTAAGAATCTTTGTCTCGGCAAATCCCCTTTAAGAGCTTTCTAAGTGATTTATTACTGAACTAAATAGTAGCTTTTTACAACCCATCGGAAAAAAATATAAAATCACTGCATTAAAAGGATATTTACACAACTTTTGTAGCACACACGCAAAACAAAGCTATGACACAAAATAATATTAAACAGCTAAAATTTTCCGGGCGTTATAAAAATTGGCAAATAAAAAAAAAAGGAAAGTTATTTTCTTTTAAAAAGAAAGGGTTGAGAAAAATAAAATAATCAATTTCATAAAAATTTATGATTGGGAAAAAAAAGAGTATGGCGGCACTCCCCATTTGGGTTTAAAAAATATTTTAATCCCTTACCCAAAAGTTAGCAGCATAAAATTTAGACGGGGGGGCCCACAAAAAAGCCAAGGGGACCTTTTACGCTATCGGGCGTTTTGTAAAAGGCTTAATCGGAAGTAAAGGACAAACGTTTTTTTAAAATCCCCTCCCCCCCGGATGCAAGCCGGTTAAACAATGTATAACAAAAGTTTCAGAAAAGGCTTTTAAAATTGGGAAAAGCTAAGAAAAAAATTTTTGTTAAAAAAAAGGGGGGATAAATTTCATTTTTGTCATTAAGCCCCAGCACACTTTAGTGTTTTCAGTGCGAAATTTTCCTGCCTTTCCACTTTGTGGAGTCTCGTTTGCAATGGACCCCCACCTTAAAAATTTCCCCAAAATCCTCTGAAATGCCTGCAAAAAAAACCATAAGGTTTATCATTTTATGAAATTCCCTTCAAATGTGATAAAAATTCCCGGCCCGCCCCCTGTCCCTTTAAAAAATTCAAAACCTCCCCGGCCCCCGCGAGCGCCCCTAGGGGTGGGGGGCCACCCGAAACCGGGAAAAGGAACCAGACAGAGCAGGACCCGCTCCCGGGTTTAATGGAACGCTGACAGGGGCCGGGAACGGGCGGACCCCGAGCCCAAACCGTGCGGGATGGGGCCCGCTTAAAAGCAGGGGCCCGGGCGTCCCCTGGACCTGGGAAAATGGTCGCAGGGGCGCCCTGGGGAACAGAAACCCCCCCTTTTGGGGCCCCCCTTCTCTTACGGGATTAAAAGAAATTTTGGTTGGGCTCCCGGTTTAGGAAAATTTCCCCCCCGGCTCACGAAACCCCCTCCTCGGGAAACCGGGAAACCCCTTTTCCATTCCACAGGGGGGTTATCGTTTCCCCGACCTAAAAAGACTTTGGGGCCATCGCCAAGACGGAGGAGGACCCCCTTTTGGGGAAAAAATTGTTTAAAGGGGCCCAGGGGTTTCAAATAAGGAGGACATGAAATGAATTGGGGTTTCCATCGTAGGGGGGGAGCTGGAGTTTGTAGGGACCCCGGGGTTTTGATGAAAATGATGACCTCAAAAGGGTCCCAGGAAAGGGGGGGGCCCAGTTTGGGGAAAGGGCTTCTTTAGGGGACATAAAACGAGACGAGACCCAAACCCCTTTTGTCACCTCGGAAGGGGTGAAGAGCGAC
Organism: Phyllomedusa bahiana; assembly: GCA_025379985.1. NCBI lineage: Eukaryota > Metazoa > Chordata > Amphibia > Anura > Hylidae > Phyllomedusa > Phyllomedusa bahiana. Next base: position 8,094 of record JAODAL010034714.1, on the reverse strand, counting down.
TGGGGGTCGGGGGAAAACCGGGATGATTCATACTTGGGCCAGTGAGTCCGCCCCCGGGGATCGGAGGGGTTTGAAAGAGGAGAGGAGGGGGGGGGATGCGGGCCCATCCAAGAGTAGAAGGGGGGTCCCCCAGGGGGACTCAGAAAAAAGAAATTATGGAGAATCCCCCACGGTAGAAATTTTGGCCCAATTTTGTCTTAAAGTGCCGGCGAAATGGCAAAAGGGTAACCCCCAAGACTTGGTTTGGCCCCGCTCCACCGGGCCCATTTTTTGTTTGGGGGGGGAAAGGGGGAAAAGAGAAAGTCGAGCTTAAACCTGAATTTGGGTTGCACAGGGCTCGCCAAAAACCTGGAGACAAATTGAACTCCCGGTGGGAAAACAATTGCTGGGGGGCCCATCCCGGAGGGAAAAACACATGGGGAAGAACAGCCCCGCCGGGGGGGGGCCGATGGCAACCCTTGGCAACGGGGGAAAAAGCCCCCTTTTTGGGAAAAAGTGTCCGTAACCCAAAACCAAAATTTAATGGTTTTTCCCAAGCCCAAAGGGGGAGGTCGGTTTTGAAGTCCATCAAAAATGTTGGCCCAGGGTTGAGTGGGAATGGGTTAGTGGTTTGAAGTAGGCCTGCTTCTTGTGCTTTTGGCGTCTTGTTTCCCGGCACGGGAAAGGGGTCAAAAGACGAAAAGGGAAGTCCTTTAAAAATCCTTTTCCAGCTCTGGCCCCAAAATAAAAACCGGGATATCAGGAAAAAGGGGTTTCTTCGGGCCCCAGGAGGGCCCAGCCCCAATGAGCAATGCCCCCCTTTTTAAAGGGATACGTTGCGAAGAGCAGGACGAACAAAAGTCCTTCCAAGGGGGGACATTTTGGAGGCCCACCGGGGCTCCCGAGTTTGAGACTTCTGGGGGGAATTTTTGGTGTTTGGAGAAGTGTCTTCCCCCCACCACTTCGGGGGCACAGGAGAGGGCGTAAAGCTTCACATTTTTCTCGGCGGGCCCTGAAGTGGATTAAAAATGGGAAACGGGAGAAGAAGGGGCCCGACCCCTAGCCGGGCCCCGTGGTTAAGTCGTTGGGGGAAAGGGAGGGGGAGGTCTTAGGGGCCCCCAAAGAGCCCTTTAACTCGGTTGGGACCCCTTTTCTTGAAGGTGGGCACACCAGAGCGGCCTCTTTCCCATAACAGTTCAGAGGCCAGAGTAGGAATTGTCCCGCGTAGTCCCCTAAAGAAGGTCCCCCCGGGCTTTAAGTTCAGGGGGGCTGTTTCAGTGGAGGTTTGCACGGGCGGGTTCCTCGAGACTTTTGGGGAAAAACTCACTGGGAAAAACTGTAGACCCGCGTAACTGGAATCTTTTTTTGTCCCTTAGGGGCGTTAGGCCCCTTTCCGGGGGCCTTCCCGGAGGGGGAGGTTTGGACCACGACCCCCCTCCCCAGGGGTTTTTCCAGACGGGAAATGATGGTCAAAAGTCCGGGGAAAGGCATTGGGGGGATAAAACCCCCTGCAGTTTTTGGGGGTCACCGTCGTACTTAGTTGGGAGGACAGGTGAAGCGGGGCCCCCCCTCGCGCCCCGGGGGGAAAACCAAATTGAGGAAGGAAAAAAGCAGGGGCGGGGGAAGGTTGTGTTGCGGGGCCCGGTGTTTAAGCTGTAAAAACCAGGGAAAGGAAAGTTCCCTTCAAGGCGCGCGTTGGGCGTGATCTTTTGCGTTTGGGGCTTGACCCGCCGGTGGTGTGTTGGAAAAAACCTTGGGGAAAAAGGGCACCCTTGGCGGGACCCAAAGGGCCCGGGGACCCTATTTGCCCCCAGTTGGTGGGGGGACCCATCGAGCGTTTTCCCCAGGACGGTGCTACCTCAGGAGAACGGGGGGACAGAAAAAAAACCCGGGAAAACCCTTTTCCCATTTAAAATGAAGGTTTTAACCCCTTTTTGGTCTATTAAAGCTACCAATTAAAAAACAGGGTGACTAAAAAACCATTTTTGTTCAAAGGGGCGAGTAAAAACAACCCACTCCTGATTTGGGTTTGTTTTTAAATTTACCTTTTTAAGCAAAAAAGGGAAACTGTGTTCCCTCTTTTATGTTTTTTAGTTATTTCGAATTCCTCACTTTTAAGCACCAATCAGTGCCAGATTAATTTTTACTTGCTTTTTACATAGCGAATAGCTTGTCTCTGTTTGGGGGGGAAAACTCCCCAAAAGAGAAAATATGGCCCCGGGGAAAAGGGTCAAATTTCAAATTAGCTAATTTTAAAAACCCCAACCCCTTTCCCTTTTTTAAACCCCATTACCGCCCAAAAGAAATTTTTGGGGCCTCTCTGACGACCCCTTTTTTTTAAAAATTTCTGTCAGGGTTTTCACTTTATGTGAGAAAAAAATTTTTTGACATTTTTCCCTATCCATGGGGGATTCGGGGAGTTTTTTTTCCCGGGGACACATTGTCCCTATAAAGAAAAAAAAAGAATTTTTGGTCCAAAAATAAATTGTTTTTTTGGGGAAAAAAACCCCAATTTTTATGGAAAAAAAATGTAAAAAAATTTCCAAATTTTCCCAAATTCAAAAAATTTTTTGAGATGTGACGGATATTTTTATTCCACTCAAATAGTTTTAAAATTCTGCTTCCCAAATTTGTTGCTGTTAGTTGGTTTCTTTTTTTAATGTCTTTTTTTTTTTTAAGACATTAGAGGGCTTAAAAAATTTTAAAGGTAGAAATTTTCCCAATTTTTCAAGAAAATTTGCAATATAAAATTTTTTTGGGCCCCAGCCCGTTCAAACCCGTACTTTGATTGCCCTTTTATTTTAGAAAACCCCCAAAAATGCCCTTTAATCTAAAAAAACCCAAACCCCCCTTTAAAAGTATTAAAAACAGCATTGAAAGTTTTTTAAAACCCTTTGGGTTTTTTCAAAGCAAATTTTAAAAGCAAAGTGGAAGGGGAAAATTTAAAAATTTCCCTTTTTTTTGCAGTTTTTCATTTTTTTAGGGAATTTTTGCCCAAGAATACGAAAAAATGTGATAGGGAAATGAAAATTTAAATATTGTTTCCCCCCAGTTCTCCCTTTTTCCCAGGTTTTCCCCATATGGGGCCCTAGTGCATTTTTGGGGCCCTAAAACCAAAAGGGCCCGGGAATAGGGGGAAAAACCAAAGGGGATCTGGGGCCTCATTTTCATTAAAATTTTAATTTGGGGGCCTTTCGGTTTGCGGACCCCCCTAAGGCCCCAAAAAGAAAATTAAAAAACCCCAAAATAAAGACCCCATATTGGAAAACTATTCCCCTTTAGGGAATATATCCAGAGGTGTATTTGAGTATATCTACCCCCAAGGCTTTTCCCCAAAATTTTTTTTTGCGTTCGGCATATGAAAATAAAAAAATATTTTTTTTTTTCCAATAATATGAAAATTTTACCCTGAAAATTTTTAAATTTTTTACAAGGATTTTGGGAAAAAAACCCCCAAAAATTGTGTTAGGGCTTTTCCCCCCCCCCAATTTCCCGGGAAATACCCTACTTGTGGGTTTAAACTCCGGGTTTGGGCGAAAGGCGGGGGTACAAGGGGGGGGGTTGTTTTTGGCTTTTGGGCCAGATTTGGGGGGGCCAGGTCGCTCTCCAAACCCCCCAAAATTTAAAAAAAAAAAGGTAAAACCTTTTCCCGAAGTTCGCCTTTTGGGATTCAACGCCCCTCAGGGATCTCCCCTAAGGGTGTATTTTGCATTTTAGGTGCTAAGGTTTTCCCTAGTTTTTTTTAGGCACGGGGCCGGGAAAGGGGGAAAGGGGGGAAACGCAGTTCCCGCCATTTTTTTTGGGCTTCATTTTTACGTATTCCCCATACGGGTTAAATGAGGGGATAACTTTCCCCAGGGGGGTTGGGTAAAAATTACAATGAAAAAAATTTTATTTATTTTTTATGTTTTAAAATTTTACACAATAAAAGCGAGGTTTTTTTAAAAAGTTGCTTTTTTAATTTTGGTCGTTTTTTCAGCCATAGCTTCTTAATTTTTTGTTATGGAGCCGCTTGTGGGTTTGTTTTTTACGAGATGAGTTGATGTTTTTATTGATACCATTACGGGGGGCATATGATGCTTTAAATAACTTTTTTTTAAAGGGGTTTTTGTAAAGGGCATTTTGTACAAAAAAAACCAGCAACCCGGTAGTGTTTTTTTTATTTTTAAATTTTTTACAGGGGGCACTGTGCCGGGTTTTAAATGCCATCCCCTATTTTTAAAATCAGCAGGTTTGATACGATTTACAGCGATACTACATTTGTATATTTTTTTTAATGTTTTTTTTTGTTTTTAACAATAAAAAAAAAATTTATTTGAAAAAGGAAAACACTTTTTTTGCTTCACCGCGTCTGGAGCCTAACTTTTTTTATTTTTGTTTAGGGGCCCGTATGGGGACCCCCTTTTTTTTTTGCGGGGATGAGTTGACGTTTTTTTTGGTAAATTTTTGGGGGGGACAAGACTTTTTTGATCGTTTTTTAAAATCGGTTTTTTGGGGGGGTTTGGGTAAAAAGAAAAACTGAAACCCTAGCAGTTTTTTTTAATTTTTTTTTTTAATTTAGCGTTCACCTTTGCAGGTACCCGGGGGGACAATTTAATTTTTTAACTTGTGGGTTGGGGCGTTACAGGGGGATACCCAATTTAAATGTAGTTTTTTTATTTAAAAGCAAAAATTTTTTTAAAAAAAAAAGTGTTTTTATTTTTGGTAAAAAAAAAAATTTTTATCCCTTGGCATTTTCAAATTTACCCAAGAACTTTTTATTTTTTCCCGTTTACAAAAGCTGTGAAAGGGAAATTTTTTTTTTTTTGCGGGATGAACTGACGTTTTAATTGGCATAACTTTGAGGGTTGGATATGATTTTTTGTTTACTTTTTACTCCATTTTATGGCTGCTCCCGGGATGAACAAAAAATCGTTTTCTGTGATTTTTTTTGGGGGGGTTTTTTTTCCGGCGTTCACCATAGGGGGTTAATTAACCGGGAACATTTTTTTGGGGGGGGTCGCTCCCAAAGCGGCAAATAAAAAATTAGGGGTATTTTAATTTTTTTTGGGATTTTTTTTAAGGGGGCCCCGATTTGGGTTTGAAAAGGGGAAAAGGGGGGTTGTGTGTTTTTATTTTATTTTTTGGTGTTTGGGGGTTTTTTTTTTTTTCCCATTTTTTTTTTAACTTTTTCATACTTTTTTAAAACTTTCCCCCAGGGGGAATGCATGAACGTTTGGCGTTCATTCATGAAATTTGGAGAGATCAGCTTTAACAGTTTATGCTTTTCCCTGGTCCCCAAATGGAAAACTGTCGGGCCGGCGCCCATTTTTGAAATTGTGGGCATCGTGACGTCAAAAAGGAAAAACCCGGGAAGCTGTCATTCGGATTCGGGTGTTGGTAGGGGGGGCCCCCGGTTTCCCGGGCTCGCGCCGTTACTGCCCCGAAAACCCGGGGGCGCAGGAGTCACCCCTTGCCGACGCAGCTGCGTTTCCCGCGACCACGATTTTTTTTTTCGGGGGGGAAAACCCGGGGGGGTTAATCCCCGGGCCGGGAGCCTCCGGAGTGGGGGATGCGGAATGATGCCAGCGGAAATATACCCTGGGTTCATCCCGCGATTTGGGGTTTCCGCTTGTGAGGCGCAAGATTGCCGGGGAACGTATCATTGGGGCTTTTTGGGGGGAACCCCCCTCCCCGACATTCCCGAAATTGGTCCCGGGCAAATGTCGGTAGGGGTTAACCCAAAATCATTTATTTAGCTTTATTTACCCATTCCTTTTTTTTAAATGCCCGCCTTTTTCGTTTGGGTTTTTCTTACTCTTTCTCATGAACAAAAGGGTTTGGGAAATTTAGCCCAAATTGGGGGGAAAAACCCTTTTTTTTAAATTTGTATGGTTTTTTTGCTGTATTTCTTTTAATATGTTATTGTGGTAGTGCGCCCTGGCGGGAAACGTTTTGATTTTGTTACTTTTAATCCGGGGGTTTTAAGGTTTATGTTCTTTTAAAGGGAACATTTTTTAAGGGAAAATTAAAAAACCCCTTATTTTTTAGCCCCCAAAATTCCCTCCCTTTATGAGGTTTTCTTAAACGAAGCACCCCTGGAAAAATTGTTTTTTTTTTTGTTTCCTTTCCCTGCTTTTGGGAAAACCTGTTCCCCGTGCTGTTGCGGTTTTGGGGAGAGGAGCCCTTTAGTGCCGTTAAAAGGCTGGAAACCTTGAGCCTACTAAATGCATATGTGAGTTGTCCCTTTTAAAATACGACCCAAACTGGGGGGAAGGTGAGGTGCTGTTTCCGGTAGTCTTCTTTTATTGTTTTTTAACGTACTTTAACCTAAGAGCTGCCCCCTCTATTGTTTTTTTATTTTGATATAAAAAGCTTTAACACTATTTAACCTGTTGCAATATGCATTCTTATCCTTACTGGCATCATCACCAATGTTATTTTCATCAACAAAATAGGAAAAATGTCACAGTTATTATGTGCACCTGTGTACTGACTGTTGGGCTAGATTCAAACAGATATTTTTTCTTATAGTAAAATACAGAAAAAAAATTGCTGTCTATTTCACTTTCTTTTTGATGCAGAATTCACCACGTTTTACTGTGTCCTGGCCCCTTATATGTGCCTGTGCTTAAAATGTAACAGGCAAATAAATATATATCCGTGCCGTGGATTTTTTCTATTTTGTACAGTACTTGGAGAACTTCTCGTATCAGAAGTAATTACTGCTGGCACCCTGCACCTACTTCCTGACTGTGGGCTTTTTTTGGTGTGCTACTATTTTTACTTTTTATATATACTTGTGGCCACTACTATATAGGTAAAACAATCCGCCCTCTTTTCGTACGTATTCGAGAACATTTACACTCGATTAAAACACAAAAGGTGCTCCTAGATTTTTATCACATTTGAGTGAAGTACATAATAATGATTCCTCTGTGGTTACATTTGCAGGCATACAGAGGATTGGGTATTCGGAAGGTGGAGTCGATCGGCATACGAGACTCCTACAAAGTGAAGCGCAATGGATATTGCGCACTGAAGCACTAAGTGTGCTGGGACTTAATGACAGAAATGATTTATCCTCTTTTTTGCAACAAAATGTTTTACTTAGCTTCCGAAGTATATGCCTTGCTGACACTGTGTTGATCCATTGTAACCAGCTGCGTCCGGTGGGGAGGGGATATATTATATTAGTGAAGGTGCACATTTTACTCACCGTAATACAAAGCAAAAAATTGGCATGGGAGCATATCCCTGAAGTAACTGTTGCCATCTTCCCTGGTGCTTGTTCTAACATGTAAGGATACTGTAACAGCTGAGGTAGTGGATCCTCTAAACCACCGCAAGTGGTGGTGTAAGTCACGGCAGGGAGCGGAGTCTAAATAGGTCCCAGTGTTCACTAGAGAGTCCTACCAGGTCGCTACCCCTGACGCGACTTACTTGTGGTGGCTGCCGAGGCGTAGCAAGGTATAATATCGTTAGGCAGGCTTGTAGTCAGGGACAGGCAAGAAGGTCTGGACAGACGGCAAAGGTTCGTAGTCGAGGGACAGAGGCAACAGGTATGGTACACGGAATATCAGAATATAGACTTAAGGAATGCTTTCTTGCATGGCACAGGGCACTATTGATCCGACAGGGAACCAAGGAAGGGGCAGGGCATAAATAGGGTCAGTGCCCAGTGATGGCAAATCACCAGCACGCTGGCCCCTGTAAATTTAACTGAACTTCTGCACGCGCCCCCTAGGGGGCGGACGCACGCCCGGCAACCGGCAGAAGCAAGGAGAGGTGAGTGAAGCACGGAGCAGCCAGGTACGGGTGCACCCCCAACCCAACATGTGGGTCGGGGGGGCACCCGTAACAGCCCCCCCCCCCCCCTCCTTGCCTTCCCTTCTTTCTAACCTGCAAGAACCTAGTTGAAAGATCTTGATCCAAGATGTTATCATCAGGCTTCCAGGACCTTTCTTCTGGCCGGAACCCCTTCAAGTCAACTAAAAAAATTGTCTCCTAACCGTCTTCATGGCCAAGATCTTCTTTACCATAAAGACATTGGTGGAATCAGCTACGGGAGACAGAGGAATGACTTTCTGAGAGAACTGATTGAGGATGACCGGTTTTAGCAAGGAGAATTTAAAC
>JAODAL010034713.1:0-43900 GCA_025379985.1 Phyllomedusa bahiana | reverse complement strand
TCTTCAAAAATAAAGTAGGAAAAAGGTTATGGAATTATTGTTGCACTGATATGGTTATAACATTTATGATTTTGGTACAAACTGATATGATTATTAAATTTATGAGAATATGCACTCTGAGCAGAAGTCGGTTTTCATTTCTAATGCTGATATAAGAGTCTTGTAAGGATCGTAACTACACAATGACTAGATTATCTTGCTAGGTCAGCAAACCTCAAAAGGCCAATGTGGGCGGATTTTATTTTAAATGGATTGAACAGTGGATTGACAGACTCAAGTGGGGATATTTTTACCATAGGGGTGGTGAAGATCAACAGCAGAGGACACTGCCTTGCACATTTATGTGACTGAGACCACCCCTTACGGTGAGTTTTCAAGAGTCGTCTATTTTCGGCTTTTAATTATTTGCAGATTATAAATGAGCCTGAAGAACTGGATGAAGGTCTGCAAAAAGCCAAGCGATACCCCCCTGATGGAGGTCTGCAAAAAGCCAAGCGATACCCCCCTGATGGAGGTCTGCAAAAGCCAAGGGGAACCCCCCCACTTGATGGATGTCTGCAAAAGTCAAGCAATGCCCCTGATGGATGTCTGCAAAAGATGGCAAGACGCAAAGGGGTCCTGATGTCGGCTTCTACGTGCCAGCACTGCCACAGAAAAGGGGCTCTAATAATCTGCACTTATCATCATGTCTGCACCCCCTGTCCCCTCACAAGAAAAGATGGAGACAGGCTTTGAAAGGGCGGGGACAGATACCTTCTGAGGGCTGTTCTTGGCTCACCAGGGAAAACGTGGGGAAATAAACCCCTCGTTTTCCTGCACCACCAGAGGGCCCATGTAATTTCTGGGTCTGAGAAGATTTTCAAGAGAGACTTTGAGTTTCGCTATGACTGTCAATGAGATGAGAAAAAATGTACTTATGCCCCATTTAATATACTTGGTATACATAATTTAAGACATAGGTATATAGATTGGTATAAAGTCTGACATATTACTGTATTTGCTGCAGCTGTCCTGTCAGTAAGAGTCTATTTCTGCTCAGTGTTTGACCTGGGTGACCCCCCCCCTGACGGCTCAGAAACCCATACAGATCATAGCTGATACTATTACATAAAAGCTCCAGTATTTATTTTCCACACCCGATATGGAGGGCCATTGTGCAGTCTGGTATCGCTGACTAGACAACTCAGACATAAGAGATTCCCAAGTTTGGGCATTCTGCGCGTTAATGAGAGACTGTTCTGACTAGTATAAAGAGGCGTGCTTTACCACTAAGAGCAGCCTCGGCTGGGGTCTGACATGTCGCCCAGCAAACCTGTGTCATCGGACTGAATGGGTTGTATTTTGAGGTACAAGCGGGGGCTCCCCATTTCACTGTGTGCAAGAACTAGGCATTGGTGACATCTGTAACTGCAAGCTAAGTATTTTATTCTATTTTCCTTAATTTATGTAATAAACCTTTCATTTTTTATACATTCTGCCTAATTGTAATTCATTTCTTGCACGCCAAATCAATCACCCAATTACACTCCCCCACAGCTCCCACACACAATGCCTCCCCCACAGCTCCCACACACAATGCCTCCACACACAATGCCTCCACACACAATGCCCCCCACACACAATGCCTCCACACACAATGCCTCCACACACAATGCCTCCACACACACACTGGCCCCCCACACACACTGGCCCCCCACACACACTGGCCCCCCACACACACTGGCCCCCCACACACAATGCCTCCACACACACACAATGCCTCCACACACACAATGCCTCCACACACACACTGGCCCCCCACACACACTGGCCCCCCACACACAATGCCTCCACACACACAATGCCTCCACACACACTGGCCCCCCACACACAATGCCTCCACACACACTGGCCCCCCACACACAATGCCTCCACACACAATGCCTCCACACACAATGCCTCCACACACAATGCCCCCCACACACAATGCCTCCACACACACAATGCCTCCACACACAATGCCTCCACACACAATGCCTCCACACACACAATGCCTCCACACACACAGCTCCCACACACAATGCCTCCACACACAATGCCTCCACACACACAATGCCTCCACACACAATGCCTCCACACACACAATGCCTCCACACACACAATGCCTCCACACACAATGCCCCCCACACACAATGCCTCCACACACACAATGCCTCCACACACAATGCCTCCACACACAATGCCTCCACACACACAATGCCTCCACACACAATGCCTCCACACACACAATGCCTCCACACACACAATGCCTCCACACACAATGCCTCCACACACAGCTCCCACACACAATGCCTCCCCCACAGCTCTCACACACAATGCCTCCCCCACAGCTCCCACACACAATGCCTCCCCACAATGCCCCCACACACAGCTCCCACAATGCCTCCCCACAATGCCCCCACACACAGCTCCCACAATGCCTCCCCACAATGCCTCCCCCACAGCTCCCACACACAATGCCTCCCTGTAATAGGGTGTATATTACGGTATACAGTGTGTGTCTTATAAGATGTGAGATGTGAGATGAGAAATATGTATCTTATGCCTCATTTAATATACTTGGTATACAGTATATTTAAGACATAGGTATATAGATTGGTATGAAGTCTAACATATTACTGTATTTGCTGCAGCTGTCCTGTCAGTAAGAGTCTATTTCTGCTCAGTGTTTGACCTGGGTGACCCCTCCCTGACGGCTCGGAACCCATACAGATCATAGCTGATACTATTACATAATGCTCCAGTATTATTATACCACACCAGATATGGAGGGCCATAGAATTGTGCAGTCTGGTATCGCTGACTAGACAACTCAGACATAGGAGATTCCCAAGTTTGGGCATTCTGCGCGTTAATAAGAGACTGTTCTGACTAGTATAAAGAGGCGTGCTTTACCACTAAGAGCAGCCTCGGCTGGGGTCTGACATGTCGCCCAGCAAACCTGTGTCATCGAACTGAATGGGTTGTATTTTGAGGTACAAGCGGGGGCTCCCCATTTCACTGTGTGCAAGAACTAGGCATTGGTAACATCTGTAACTGCAAGCTAAGTATTTTATTCTATTTTTCCTTAATTTATGTAATAAACCTTTCATTTTTTATACATTCTGCCTAATTGTAATTCATTTCTTGCACGCCAAATCAATCACCCAATTACAATTGGTGGCAGCGGTGGGATTTGGCGCTACAAGAATTATTACAATTGTTTTATTGGGGAATAGCAATGTATATCTTAGCTGAGATGTTTAGTTTTGGGGTAGATGACAACAATCGAGTCCAGTCCCCTGGTGGGTGTACTATAGTGCATATAGTACACTCAAATCTCGATTTGATTGCGTCACCATTGCGACGGACAGACCCCAGTCGGTCGGTGGTGACTCTTGTACTGTATCTTTAACGGCTGAAGACCACAGCAGAAAAAGGGACTGGGACTGCTAGATGGTGCGAGGGAGAGAGACAGACAAGGGCTGAAGTAAAAGAGCAGGTGTGTTTTAAAGAGACAGGAGAAAGCTACAAGCCACATTGTAACACTAAAATAGCAGAGTGTCAATGTAGAAACAGTATCTGGAAAATGTTAGATTGTCAGTGATTGTGAACGAAATGAGGAAACTATTTAGGATGTATACTGACGTTTTGTGCTTCCTTCCAGGTATGTACCGTATTCCTGATAAAGTTATGAACAATTAAGAGCAAAGAGTTTTATAACTTTTGGTTCAGTATGGTAGAAAGTATTCAGTACTGTAATGGATATCCTTTTAAATTGGGTTACAGCAGAAAATTGAGCTCATTGTGACGTCAGCATGCATATCTTAATGTCAGTGTTTTTTTTTTCCCCCCTGTAATTCTCTTTTGGATCCTGCAGCAGCTGTCTGATAAGCGCAGAATGGATGCTGTAAATAATATCTATTTTTCCTTCCTATGTGAATACCTTGGTGGGGAATGTAACTAACCTTCTGTTTATTTTGTAGGAGCAAAAATAATTTTTTTGTGCACAATGTTTGTGATATCACTCGTTTTAGCGCTAAAATCTGGTACAAATGAAAATAATGCAGAAGTTATGTGGCAGGAATGTTTAATTTGTTGTAGTCAAATGTAGTCACTGGTGGCTAATTTTTGTGGTGGTTTCTGAAGGACTTATATACTCTGGGGACTACTTGGGTCCAGGAAATGAGTGGAGATATTTCCTGACCTTGTAAGGTGATTCCCTAATGAATAGTGCTTGTGGTAATGGCTATTGTTCCCTATCACCGAGGGGTGGCCCCTGTTGTTTTGTGGGGGGCCTGTGAATTTCAATCACCACAGTGGTATTGGTTTAATCTTTCTGACTATTAAATGTATGTTGTCAGCTGTGTTGGAGGTTCCAGTTTAAAATAAGGGAAAATATATGTTGTTTGTAAATGTGGGGCCCCTATGTCTAAAAAAAAGTGTCTAGATGAAGAAATCTCTCCCCTGTGTCTAAATCGGTCATCATCCAGAGATCTCTCTCCCTGTTAAAAATTGTCCTTGTGAGGAAACGCTGTACAGCATTAAAAAACACATCAGACCTGTATCTTGTAAAATCTCACAAGTATACTATAAAGTCTGGTCATATCAAATGCATGGAATGTACACTGAATCTTGCATGTGTAACTAACCAACAGCAATGAATTTAAGATAAGAGTAAAATAATTACTTACAGCTTAAAATGGAGAGGCGTCCACAAGCTTCTATGCCTGACAAGAAGCACAGGACCTGTTGACCTCTGGAATGCTAATTATAAGTGCATGAGAAGCAGCTGAGTGTAATGTATGTTAAAAATCTGTTTTTATGTTACTGTTTCTCTATAAGAGAGAAAAAGGCCTCAGTCTACAGAAGTGAAAATTATATAAATATATTCTAGGATTAATATTGAATAATGAAGTATATACATACACGTTGAATTACTCAAAGACCGAATGTATGCATGAAGGAATGTGAGTGACCAAGCGCTGATTGATTGAACAGGTGCGAGTGTAAGCGCAAGGATGTGTGAGCAGCTCTCTGGGAAATTAAGAGTTAAACCTATGCCAGGGTGTAGTAGGAATTTATGATATAGAGAAAACATTAAGGGTTTTTCTGGGGAGGAAATGTTTCTATATCTGGTTGTTTAAAATAATTGATATTTTTGCTTTCTGCCTATGCAGAAAAAATAGGTGACATTATTGGGTTTTAAATTAACCTGTGGGTATCTAATGGTTAAAGCATTCACACGGGTATATTTATACACAAAGTTATCAATTGAAGATTATACATATTCACACATTCATGCACATTACATTATTAAAAAAGAAAACATTTTTAAGTTAAAATGGTGGTCTAAAAGTCGTAACTTTTGGTTTCAATCATAAGTTTAATTTTATTTGTTAATGCATGAATTTACATAGCTAACTTGACAATAAAATCTGATTTATGACTCAGCACTGTTAGAACAGAAGGAAAGAGCAATTGTGCTGGCCGCTTCTTTTCAAGTGATTTCTGTTTAGAGGATTGCTTGACTAGCAATTCCCCAAACAGAATAAGTTTATGTCTGATAGCTGAGAGAACAAAAACAGATTATACTTGTCAAATTAAGATGCATCAGTAAAAAGTAGAACATATAAATAAATATATATATTTATTTATATACAAAAAGTGTCATATCTTCTAAATTTTTATTTTTTTTAATTTCTTTTGTATTCTCAGACTAAAGTCAAGCTAAATTGTTGCATTAACAAAATAAGAAGTCAATGGTTATTATAACAAATGGGAAGGACAAAACAAAAGGTTGTACACTTACAGATTGATGTGTACATGGTTCATGGTGGTTAATTGGAATGTGGTATTATTATTATCATTGGGAATGAATACACATTTTTACATATTGCGTTTGGATCAATGTGATAGAGATAATATCACAAAGGTTTTACAAATACAAATGGTTTATGCACAATAACACACTTGTAAACAAAAAGGTCAATAAAGGTTATTATTATTTTAAACTTCAGGGGTTACAAACAGAAATAAAGTCATTCTCATAAATAAAGTATGGCATAAAAGGTTATGGAATCTATTGTTATGCACTGATATGGTTATAACATTTATGATATGGTACAAACTGATATGATTATTACATTTATGAGGTTATGCACTCTGAGCAGAAGACGTTTTTTTTATTTCTAATGCTGATATAAGAGTCTTGTAAGGATCGTAACTACACAATGATAAAATTATCTTGCTAGGTCAGCAAACCTCAAAGGCCAATGTGGGCGGAGTTATTTTAAATGGATTGACAGTGGATTGACAGACTCAAGTGTGATATTTTTACCATAGGGGTGGTGAAGATCTACAGCAGAGGGACACTGCCTTGCACATTTATGTGACTGAGACCACCCCCTTACGGTGAGATTCAAGAGTCGTCTATTTTCGGATTTTCATTATTTGCAGATTATAAATGAGCCTGAAGAACCTGATGGAGGTCTGCAAAAAGCCAAGCGACACCCCCCTGATGGAGGTCTGCAAAAAGCCAAGCGACACCCACCTGATGGAGGTCTGCAAACGCCAAGCGACCCCCCCACCTGATGGAGAGCTGCAAAAGTCAAGCAACGCTCCCTGATGGATGTCTGCAAAAGATGACAAGACGCAAAGGGGTCCTGATGTCGGCTACTATGTGCCAGCACTGCCACAGAAAAGGGGCTCTAATAATCTGCAATTATCATCATGTCTGCACACCCTGTCCCCTCACAAGAAAAGATGGAGACAGGCTTTGAAAGGGCGGGGACAGATACCTTCTGAGGGTCTGTTCTTTGGCTCACCAGGAAAATCGTGGGCACAATAAACCCCTCGTTTTCCTGCACCACCAGAGACCCATGTAATTTCTGGGTCTGAGAAGATTTTCAAGAGAGACTTTGAGTTCGCTATGACTGTCAATGAGATGAGAAATATGTATCTTATGCCTCATTTAATATACTTGGTATACAGTATATTTAAGACATAGGTATATAGATTGGTATCAAGTCTGACATATTACTGTATTTGCTGCAGCTGTCCTGTCAGTAAGAGTCTATTTCTGCTCAGTGTTTGACCTGGGTGACCCCTCCCTGACGGCTCAGAACCCATACAGATCATAGCTGATACTATTACATAATGCTCCAGTATTATTATACCACACCCGATATGGAGGGCCATTGTGCAGTCTGGTATCGCTGACTAGACAACTCAGACATAAGAGATTCCCAAGTTTGGGCATTCTGCGCGTTAATGAGAGACTGTTCTGACTAGTATAAAGAGGCGTGCTTTACCACTAAGAGCAGCCTCGGCTAGGGTCTGACATGTCGCCCAGCAAACCTGTGTCATCGGACTGAATGGGTTGTATTTTGAGGTACAAGCGGGGGCTCCCCATTTCACTGTGTGCAAGAACTAGGCATTGGTGACATCTGTAACTGCAAGCTAAGTATTTTATTCTATTTTCCTTAATTTATGTAATAAACCTTTCATTTTTTATACATTCTGCCTAATTGTAATTCATTTCTTGCACGCCAAATCAATCACCCAATTACACTCCCCACAGCTCCCACACACAATGCCTCCCCCACAGCTCCCACACACAATGCCTCCACACACAATGCCTCCACACACAATGCCCCCCACACACAATGCCTCCACACACACAATGCCTCCACACACACAATGCCTCCACACACACAGCTCCCACACACAATGCCTCCACACACAGCTCCCACACACAATGCCTCCACACACAGCTCCCACACACAATGCCTCCACACACAGCTCCCACACACAATGCCTCCCCCACAGCTCCCACAATGCCTCCACACACAGCTCCCACACACAATGCCTCCCCCACAGCTCCCACACACAATGCCTCCCCCACAGCTCCCACACACAATGCCTCCCCACAATGCCCCCACACACAGCTCCCACAATGCCCCCACACACAGCTCCCACAATGCCTCCCCACAATGCCTCCCCCAGAACTCCCACACACAATGCCTCCCCCACAGCTCCCACACACAATGCCTCCACACACAATGCCTCCACACACAGCTCCCACACACAATGCCTCCACACACACAATGCCTCCACACACAATGCCTCCACACACACAATGCCTCCACACACACAATGCCTCCACACACAGCTCCCACACACAATGCCTCCACACACAGCTCCCACACACAATGCCTCCCCACAGCTCCCACAATGCCTCCACACACAGCTCCCACACACAATGCCTCCCCCACAGCTCACACAATGCCTCCACACACAGCTCCCACACACAATGCCTCCACACACAGCTCCCACACACAATGCCTCCCCCACAGCACTCACACGCAATGCCTCCACACACAGCTCCCACACACAATGCCTCCCCCCACAGCTCCCACACACAATGCCTCCCCCACAGCTCCCACACACAATGCCTCCCCCACAGCTCCCACACACAATGCCTCCACACACAATGCCTCCCCCACAGCTCCCACACACAATGCCTCCACACACACAATGCCTCCACACACAATGCCTCCACACAGCTCCCACACACAATGCCTCCCCCACAGCTCCCACACACAATGCCTCCCCACAATGCCCCCACACACAGCTCCCACAATGCCTCCCCACAGTGACCCCACACACAGCTCCCACAATGCCTCCCCACAATGCCCCCACACAGCCTCAGAGAGGGGGGGGGGGTCGCTGGGGCCGAGTGGGGGCATCAGTGGGGCCCCCCATTATTGCAGCGTGTGAGGAGAGGTGGGCACTGTGATTCTAGGCCTGCTCTGTACGGACAGCGGCAGCGTCTCTCACCTCCTTCCAGCGTCTCCTCTGATCGCAGTCGGCCCCTCCTCCCACTGCCGACAGGAGTCATTGAAGCCCCGCCCACAGGCAGAGAGAGGGGAGGGGCCGACTCCGATTACAGGAGACGCTGGAGAAATTAAAGTAAGTGACAGACTCTGCAGCTGTAGTGACATACAGAGCAGTCACTGCTGCGATTGGTGCGCGGCCCCTCTTCACACACTGAGCCGCACGGGCCCCTGCGGACAGTCAGCAGTGCCGCGGGGCCCGTGTACAGGCTGACCAGATTTTGACACAGGAGGGCCTGCTTTCCGCGGGCCCCCCTGTTTCACCGGGCCCGGTACAGGAGTACTGGCTGTACCCCCTGTACGGCAGGCCTGGGTGTGAGTGATTGGTTTACATAGTATTCTGTTATGAATGGGCAACCACTGCAGTGATTGGAACAGGGTAAAGGAACTGGTGTCTTGTCTGGGAAAAAATGAGCTTGTCTGCTGTATTCAGGAGAGTTTGAAGATTGGAGATCTTGGACAATGGAAGAATTATTAGTAAGCATTTACAGAAATCAAGACAAAAACAATTAAGGGCAATGTAAGAATTTACACAGGCGCAATACACAGATCAAAACATATCGCGTCACCAAAGGTGCGCAGGCGCAGTTGAAAAAATCTAATTAGTAAGCACCATTTTGAAGACTGGAAAAAATTAAGCGCCCATCAGCGCATCGCATCATAAGAAATCGCTCCGGCGCAGTCCAAAAAGAGCGCCTCCCCATGACAATTGAAAGTCACTGTGCGCCTTATACAAACCAGAGTCAAAAAATAGATGCCATAGTAAACGGAGCACACATGCGCCCCACACATACAAAAAGAGTGCCCTGTAAATTTAAATACTTATTGTTAAAATATGATATCTATGTCACAAATTATATACTATGTTGCAATGTCATGTGCAAAAAATATAATTCTCAAGTGTGCTCCATATTCCCAATTATTATATATGAGTTAGGAGGGACAAAAAGGAAAGAAAGGAAAAAAAAAATTATCACTGAAATGAAATAGTAAAAAAGGAGGTTTCTTTTCACATAAACAAGGCTATTTGCTGTTATTATTTGCCCAACTGTCTATTATGCAATGCTCAATAGGAGCCTCACAGATACAGAAAGCTGATTGGTATTGTGCCGATTACTGTCAGTTATCCCAAAGTGGTAAATAATCGATTAAATCATCAATTGTGTACACAAGAAGTTTGATGTCATCTTTTTCACTCATGGTGTAAGCCATGTTTGCGGAGAATGACATCTACATCATTATTGAGTACCCTGTCAGCAATCTGCATAGACACATGCCATGGCACATCCCCATCTTTCATGCCATGAATGAGTCGCCCAGGAGAAGTTATGGGTATAGGGCTATTCAACAGGCAAAAAAAAAAGGTAAAAGGACAAAGTCATTCTAAATGTGAGAGGTGTAGCCTGAAATATAAATGTGATATAAATATAAAATAAAATTGTATAAGATCATAATAATATGTATGATTAATGTGAAAATTCCATAACCATATTAATATATATCAATAATAGAATTGTGAATAAGGGATCACATTATATGACGTGCATACATAATAAAAACCAATAAAAAAAATACTTACTAAAACAACAAATATACCCAAACCAAATAAAGTGAAAAATAGTGGGGGAAATTTTTTTTGTAAAAAAATTCCCTCTTTTTTTCTTCTCTTTTCTCTCCCTTCCCTCCTCTCCTCCCTTCCCATGCATATAAAGATATAACAATACACCACATAATATATATAGGACCAGAAAAATTATTTTAAAATTAAAAAACAGAAATTATATTATTAGAAACAGTATATAAATCATATATACTGCAAGAAAATAACAGGTCTGACTCAAAAATTCTACAAAAATGAGGAAAAAGAAATCTTTTCATTAAGTCCATATGGTGAGTATGTTCGTAATTTGAAAATCCATTTGCATTCCACCTGTTCCAATCGTTGAGATAAATCACCTCCTCTTACACCCAAAGAGACTTTATCAATGCCTCGAAAACGTAGTAGGTGTCCTTTGCAATCATGTTTCTCAAAGTGTTTTGCCACCGGCTTCAGTTTCGATATCAGTTCCAATTGATGATTTTGAAGTTTAGATGCAGAACGTATGTCTCTCAGATGCTCCTCAACTCTGACACACAATTCACGAGTTGTCATTCCTAAGTAGATTAAATTACAAGGACATGTAATATAAAAGACAACTCCTAAGGATCTCAAAAAAATGGACAATATTAAATTCCCTTTGTCCATCAGAATACAAAAGTGTTGGTATGTACTGACTGAGCACAAACTGAACAGGCTCCGCAGGGAGAAAAACCCCATTTAGGGCCACATGAATCAAAAATAAATTTTGATCGAGGAGGTACATATTGACTTCGTACCAACAAATCACCCAAGGTTTTACTTCTTCTTGCTACTATACGGGGTTTTTTAGGCAAGAATTTACTCAAATCAGGATCTGTCATTAACACAGGCCAATATTTTTCAAATACTGACCTCATATTTTTCCATTGTGTATTGTGATTGGTCACAAACAGAATTTCACCAGAAGTTGAATCAATAGCCCGAGGGGTCAACACTTTAGATCTCTCACAATACAAAGCTCTCTTGTATCTGGCTTCAATATGAGCCTCCTTATATCCTCTCTGTCTGAAAAGATTTCTCAAGACCTTTGCCTCATCCTCAAAAGCTGACATTGTATCACAGATTATCCTTGCCCTAAGGAATTGACCAATAGGAATCGATGAGACAGTATGTTTTGGGTAGAATGAAGATGCGTGTAACAATAAATTTACAGCTGTCTGTTTTCTAAATACTTTGGTAGTAATATGTCCAGTATCCAATACTTGTATACCTACATCCAAGAAATCCAACGAGGTCCGACTGATGACATATGTAAGTCGAATATTAAGATCATTGGAATTAAGCTCTGTCAAAAATAAATCCAAATCTGTCCATGACCCCTGCCAAATAAACAAAATATCATCAATAAACCGCATCCATGTAATAATCTGTCCATAAAACACCTCCTGATCACCAAAAACATAATTCTGTTCCCATAGGCCCAAAAATAAATTTGCATAAGAGGGGGCACAGGTGGCCCCCATTGCTGTTCCTCGTGACTGCAAATAAAATTTGTCCTTAAATGTCCTTTCTGTCTGTGTAACAAGCCAGTGACCAGGGCAGACAGATTATAATGTATTAGCATACATGAATATGCTAATACATTGCTAAGTGTAAACAAAAAAAATGTAAAACAGTTCTCCCTTTATGAGATTTTAAAAAAAGTAAAAAACATAAAAAGTAAAAAAATAATAAAAAAATAATAAAATAAAAGAAATATTTAATAAAAAATAATTGTGCATATATTACACACACAAAAAAACCCTACACATATTAGATATCCACATGACCATAATAACCTGTAGAATTAATCTAACAAGTTATTAAGTGTGAAATGTGAATGGTGTAAAAAATAAAATAAAATAAAAAAAATTAACAAAAAATTCTGCAATTATTAAGTGAACTTAAACTATTCCTCCATAAAGTACAACTTGTCTCATATAACCACATCATTGAAAAAATAAAAACGTTACAACTGTTGAAACGCAAGGAGGCAAAAACAAAAAAAATGTTCTGGTCATTAACTATGTTTCAACCCTGGGGCTTAAGGGTGTAAAGGAATTTTCTCACCTTGTTGTTTCACTGAGTTTAAGCAGTTTTGCACTTACTCTGTCTCCTCAGGCTGTGGGTGGTTCAAAAGCAGTGATTAGCATATTCAGCTTCTAGGTAGCCATTACTGTGGCAGTGCAGGAGATTGTTATCTCTAATAATATTACAGCTATGCTCACAGCACAGTGTTCCTTTTGTTAAGTGAAGCTAATCTTGTTAGATATAATTAGTTTGCTTAGATCTCAGTCCATCAGTGGGGTGACCTCACTCCCTGCTCTCTGCTCTCTGCTCTCCGCTAATCAAATAACAGACATCCCTGCTCTCAGCTAGTCAGATAAAAGACTGTTATGTAGGCAACCATAGAAACATGTGTGCACTTCAGAGCAAATAAAAAACTCTCTTATCTCATGACTAAAGTAAAATCTGTAGACCAATTTATTTAGAAAAAGTCTTCATTTAATTGTCCCTTTATGTTGAAAGCAAATCTTTGTAGTGAGAAAATCTCTTTAACCGCAACAAGAAGAGGAGAAGAAGTAGAACCAGAAAATTATATGTTAAATAAGTGTTCAGAGTAGTAGGATAAATACCAAAGTACAGATGCAGCAGAGCTTAACTGACTGTAATAACCAGGCTTATCATGTTATCTGTTTTTATCTTTAAACAAAAGACACTGGAAAGCACTAAAAAGTTGAGATAACATTCTGTGCCATGATATCATAGTGCATTATCTGTCAAATGTGGTTTTCTCCCCTATTGAGGTAAAGTTGTTGTTCTACAGTGTTGAATGCCACAGAGAGATCCTGAAGTATCTTAAAATAGTAGCTTTAATCAGATATCATCATCTGGAGATCATCTGAAACTTTAGCTATAGCAGCTTCTGTAGAGTGTAAATCGTGGAAACCAGATTGTAAGGGATTGAGAAGAATGATAGCACAGAGTTTTTTATGCAGAAGTGAAATATTCTAGCAGATAAAAGTTTAAGATTTCAGTTATGTAAGAAATGACAGCTGGGGAGAGGGACTGGATGAGGTGTGAGGGAAAAAAGTCACTAATGCAGGCAGTTGGTCAAACAGAAGAGTGAAGAAAAGTCTTCTTTTGTTAGGTCAAATACTGAGCATAAACTAGAGGAGGTGTAAAAGATAATACAAATTGAGGTAAAAGCAGGTGTTGTAAAGATTTGTATTTGATCACATTTTCAAGCAACTATCTCCAATATGTTGCATATGGGAGGGGCATAAAACTAGAATGAAAGAATAGTTTATTAGCCAACTGCAAACTCAAAAATCAATTCAAGTGGTGTGAGATAATTGTGTGCTTCCTTATGTTCATCAACGTTCCAGTTTTTTACAATTTGTCACAAATAAAGAGAGGAACTACGTCTCCCAAGTTTATCACTCTGGCAGATTGCTACACGCCTGGGCTTAGATATCTTCACTAGAGATGAGCGAGCCCTAAAAAATTCAAGTTTGGGCCGAACCTCAAATTTTTTGAAATTCGGACTGGAATGCCGAACCCCATTAAAGTCAATGGGAGATGATGTTCAGGTTAATTTGTATATTAACATAGGTGAGGAGAAAACACAATTAACTTCCATAAGAGTAAAATGGATATGTGGAACAACTTAGTGAAGACAACTTGTCTCCAAGAGTCACAAAAAAAAATTCACAGGCTAAAATAATTAATTCCTTTCAATGGTTTACTGAAAAGAGGAGGACTGCATTGCTATACGAGGTGCAGCGGTAGCAGCTGCTATGGGGTCCCTTTGACACGTAAGAAGACACCGGTATTGGAAATGACACATGGTAACTGGCAGGAGCCCCCTATCACTTTTTTTCACCAGTACCCAAGAACATGTCATATATGTGGTGGCAGCAAGAACATCCCAACGGGGAACATGGAGGTTCAGCTGGCAGGGCCGTAGTTATGGGGGTACAGTGGTAACCAGGGCTGCTGTCAGAAATCTATTAACCGTTTCAGGGCCACATGCAGTTAAATCAAATGGGGCCCCCTCCCATAACTAGTTCCTATTTTTAACATATCACTGGGCCCCTTTTTGACTAGGGCCCATGACAGGAGTACTGCCCTTTTGGCACCCCTGACACCCCTTTTATAGTAGCCTGATCCCAAAAGCAGCTAAAATTATCTTTTGGACACTCAGAGTAAAATTTGCAAGAAAAAATGAGTATTTGAAATAAGATTTTTTTCAATAGCACATTTACTAATGGTGTCTTTAACAGTGGCTTGACCCCAATACCTTCAAAAATGACCTTATGGATGCTCAGAATAGTGTCTGTGACAGTAAAAAAGTAAAAGACTAAGGGTGACATGTATGAAACAGTTTTTCTCCCTTTTGCTGGCATACAATGCACCTAACTGAGCAGTCTACGATGTCTAATGCACCTAATGAATGTGTTAGGCACATTGTTCCTAAGACTCGACACTTTTTAATGCGCCTAACATGAAGGGGTGTTCTGGGGGCATGATGGAAGCGTTATGGAGGCATATTGCATCACACTCGTAACATTTAGTGATGAGCGATTGTGTCAACTATCGTTATCAATTCGATAGTCGATATCGGTAATTATTATGACGATATCCGATAGTCAAAAACAGATTATTGCCAATGACAATTAAAGTCTATGGGAGAGGAACAACACCTTCATTCTGACACCCAAACAGGGCTGGAGAAGCTGGAATTAACATCCACAACAGTAAACTGGATACATGCTACATCTTAGGCAACACAATTAGACAACAAGAGTCACAGAAAAAAACTCACAGACTATTCCCTGTCTATACCCTGTCTTGTACCACAGCATGACCCTTAAACATGCATGACCCACAAACTAAAAAGTGCCAGAAGGCGGTATTATTTGAACCATTATTTTACTTGAACTGGACATTTACTATCCTGCTCTTGGAACGCAGCATGATCCTTAAACCTGTATGACCCACAAATTAAAAAGTGCCAGATAAAGGAGTCTTTGAACCACCATTTTAGTTGAACTGGAAATTAACTATGCCTGTCCTGGACCGCAGCATGACCCCAAAACAGTGTCTGACCCACAGATTAAAAAGTGCCAGGAAAAGGAGTCTTTGAACCACCATTTTAGTTGAACTGGACATTGACTATACCTGTCCTGTACCACAGCATGACCCTCAAACCCGCTTGACCCACAGATTAAAAAGTGCCGGAAAAAAGGAGTCTTTGAACCACCATTTTAGTTGAACTGGACATTGACTATACCTGTCCTGGGCCACAGCATGACCCTTAAACCTGTCTGACCCACAGATTAAAAAGTGCCTGAAAAAGGAGTCTTTAAACCACCATTTTAGTTGAACTGGACATTGACTATACCTGTCCTGTACCACAGCATGACCCCTAAACCTGTTTGACCCACAGATCACAAAGTGGCACTATGCTAATTTGTACAGTGACTGTCATTTAGTATATTTGTTTACAGAGTTTTTTTTAGGGAAGTTTTATTTATAATTTTACATTATTATCATTTTCCTTTTTTTCAAGTTTGATAACATACAACATACATCCCTCCCTGCAGTTTTTAAAGGTATTTTTTACACATGTAGATGTGATAATTTGTTCGCACACCCCATAAGTAATAAAAATGTCCTAATCATGCCCAAAACACTTCTTAGTTGAGAAGACATTTGCCCTCCTGGCTTCTGAGAGTGATTCAGCCAATCAATTCATTGGTTTCATTTTTCCTCCAAATCCTTCTTCAGTGATTAGGGACAACCTCCCCTGGAGATCAAATGATGCGACCCCATAGTGACTCCAGCCCCAGTAAATTTTAAGCCTCAAATTGTGCAATTTATGTCTAGCCCTGGAGCCCTTTTGACACTACTTAACCTCACAGAAATCACCTTTTTCAAAATCTGATTTTTTAGTGAAATTTTAAGCTCCCCTGATTGCCCCTAATGGTGAGAGCCAGTGCTGCTGTCAGTCATCTGTTAACATGGAGGTCCAGCTGCCAGGGCCAGACATACAGTGGATGCGCCGAGAGCCCAGGCTGGCGTCCGTCATCTATTAACACGGTAAAAATGCCCTTATGACGCAACAACGAAAACAGTTGTGCTGAAGCAGAGGGCGGAAGCGGAAATGTGAGGTAAGACCTCTAGCCTTCCTCAGTACACAGTCAAGACCTGGGTAGCACTTGCCCCTCCGTATGAGTGCAGACCAATTGAGCTTCACTTGGAAATGCTGGTGGTTGACGTTCCTGTTCCACCCAGTTGCCCTTTTTCTTGGCATTCTTTTTCTCGTTTTACTCAACGTGCTGGAGGAAATTATCTCTGTTCTTTGTTCTCTCTCCGTGCTCCATACTACATGTCCTCCGAATAACCTACATCTGGTCAAGTCTTCCTGTACCTCCCTTGTACAATTCAGAGGAATATTTGTACCAGCTGGTAATTGTTTGCATCTTTATTTCTTTTTTTGCAATTACATCCAGGGTTAATTAAGCGTTGTTCTGCTGTTGTGGTAAATAAAATAAAGTTCTTTTTCACCCCAAAGAAGAAATTTTTCATTGTAGCATAATTCATACGAAGGTTAATTACAAGTTTTTGTTGTTCTGTACCTAAAATCATGCCATTTTAACACGCTACAAAAGCTGGTAATTGTTTGCAGCATATTTCTTTTGTGCAATTTACATCCAGGGGTTAATTAAGCGTTGTTCTGCTGTTGTGGTCACTAAAATAAACGTTCTTTTTCACGTCAAAGAAGAATTTTTTCAGTGCATATTCATAACCGAAGGTTATTTACAGATTTTCTGTTGTTCTGTTAAAATTTACAGGGCCATTTTAACACGCTACAAGCGGTAATTTTTTTGCAGCATATTTCTTTTTTTGTGCAATTTACATCCAGGGGTTAATTAAGCATTGTTCTGCTGTTGTGGTCACTAAAATAGCCTGCATTACATGTGCAGAGATGAAGCCAATCAGAGACCGGCGGGTTTCTGTGACGTCACCGCACTATATAAGTCCGGGCGCGACGCTGGGAGCTCATACCGAACTCACTGTACTGAGTAGGGAAGATGCTGCCGCGGCTGCTTATGATAGCTGATACTAAAGAACTCTTTTTTTATACAGCGATTTTTGGGGGGTGTCACAGCTTGTCTCAGAGAATGCTTCTCTTGCGTTCTAATTCTGATTTTGTGGGGTAATGGAACTGAAGTCCAGTGTGCGTCCAATGCAGCTGAAATATACATTTTAATGCTATCTGCTCAGTTCTTCAGCACATTGAATACACAAGGGTTATCTAAGCCTGTTCCTCTTGTATTCATTTAAAGAAACAACGTTTTTACAATCCAAATACCACTTAATTTTTGGCACCTTATTTATTTTGCGCAATTTAGATCCAGGGGTTAATTAACTGTTGTTTTGCTGTTGTGGTCACTACAATAAATGTTCTTTTTCACCGCCAAAGAAGAAATTTTGCCGTAGATAATTCATAACCGAAAGGTTAATTACAAGTTTTCTGTTGTTCTGTACTGTAAATACTTTGCCTTTTTTAACACGCTACAAAGCTGGTAATTTTTGGGGTTGTCATTTCTTTTGCGCAATTTAGATCCAGGAGTTAATTAAGCATTTTTCTGCTGTCGTGGTCACTAAAAGAATTGTTCTTTTACACCGCCAAAGAAGAAATTTTGCCTGTTGCATAATTCATAACCGAAGGTTAATTACGAGTTTTTTTGTTGTTGTGTACCGTAAAATACACGCCATTTTAACATGCTACAAAACTGGTAATTGTTGGCAGCATATTTCTTTTGTGCAATTTACATTCAGGGGTTAATTAAGCGTTGTTCTGCTGTTTGGTCACTAAAAGAATCGTTCTTTTTCACCGCCAAAGAAGAAATTTTTCCTGTAGCATAATTCATAACCGAAGGTTTAAATTTTAAAAGGGTTTTTTCTGTTGTTGTGTACCGTAAATGCACGCCATTTTAACACGTACAAAGCTGGTAAATTGTTTGCAGCATATTTCTTTTGTGCAATTTACATCCCGGGGTTAATAAAGCATTGTTCTACTGTTGTGGTCACTAAAATAAACGTTCTTTTTCACCGCCAAAGAAGAAATTTTTCATGTAGCATAATTCATAACCGAAGGTTAATTACAAGATTTTCTGTTGTTCTGTACCATAAAATACATGCCATTTTAACATGCTACAAAGTTGGTAATTTTTGGTTGCTCATTTCTTTTGCGCAATTTAGATCCAGGGGTTAATTAAGCATTGTTCTGCTGTTGTGGTCACTAAAAGAATTGTTCTTTTTCACCACCCAAGAAAAAATTTTTTTCCTGTAGCATAATTCAAAAACCGAAGGTTAATTACAAGTTTTTCTGTTGTTCTGTTACCGTAAATCACGCCATTTTTAACATGCTACAAAAACTGGTAATTGTTGGCCAGCATATTTCTTTTGCGAAATTTTACATTTCAGGGGTGAATTAAGCGTTGTTCTGCTGTTTTGGTCACTAAAAGAATCGTTCTTTTTCACCGCCAAAGAAGAAATTTTTCCTGTAGCATAATTCATAACCGAAGTTTAATTACAAGTTTTTCTGTTGTTGTGTCCCGTAAAAAAAAACGCCATTTTTAACAGTTTACAAAGCTGGTAATTGTTTGCAGCATATTTCTTTTGTGCAATTTACATCCAGGGGTTAATAAAGCATTGTTCTACTGTTGTGGTCACTAAAATAAACATTCTTTTTCACCGCCAAAGAAGAAATTTTTCATGTAGCATAATTCATAACCGAAGGTTAATTACAAGATTTTCTGTTGTTCTGTACCATAAAATACATGCCATTTTAACACGCTACAAAGCTGGTAATTGTTTGCAGCATATTTCTTTTGTGCAATTTACATCCAGGGGTTAATTAAGCGTTGTTCTGCTGTTGTGGTCACTAAAATAAACGTTCTTTTTCACCGCCAAAGAAGGAATTTTTCATGTAGCATAATTCATAACCGAAGGTTAATTACAAGATTTTCTGTTGTTCTGTACCATAAAATGCATGCCATTTTAACACGCTACAAAGCTGGTAATTGTTGGCAGCATATTTCTTTTGCGCAATTTACATCCAGGGGTTAATTAAGCGTTGTTCTGCTGTTGTGGTCACTAAAATAAACACTCTTTTTCACCACCAAAGAAGAAATTTTTTCCTGTAGCATAATTCATAACCGAAGGTTAATTACAAGTTTTTCTGTTGTTCTGTACCGTAAAATACACGCCATTTTAACATGCTACAAAACTGGTAATTGTTGGCAGCATATTTCTTTTGCGCAATTTACATTCAGGGGTTAATTAAGCGTTGTTCTGCTGTTTTGGTCACTAAAAGAATCGTTCTTTTTCACCGCCAAAGAAGAAATTTTTCCTGTAGCATAATTCATAACCGAAGTTTAATTACAAGTTTTTCTGTTGTTGTGTACCGTAAAATGCACGCCATTTTAACACGCTACAAAGCTGGTAATTGTTTGCAGCATATTTCTTTTGTGCAATTTACATCCAGGGGTTAATAAAGCATTGTTCTACTGTTGTGGTCACTAAAATAAACGTTCTTTTTCACCGCCAAAGAAGAAATTTTTCATGTAGCATAATTCATAACCGAAGGTTAATTACAAGATTTTTTGTTTCGTACCATAAAATTACATGCCATTTTAACACGCTGCAAAAAAGGTAATTGTTTGCAGCATATTTCTTTTGTGCAATTTACTCCGGGGGTTTAAATTAAGCGTTGTTCTGCTTTTGTGGTCACTAAAATAAAACGTTTCTTTTTAAACGCCAAAGAAGGAATTTTTCATGTAGCATAATTCATAACCGAAGGTTAATTACAAGATTTTCTGTTGTTCTGTACCAAAAAATACATGCCATTATACCATGCTACAAAGCTGGTAATTGTTGGCAGCATATTTCTTTTGCACAATTTACATCCCAGTGGTTAATTAAGCTTTGGGTTCTGCTGTTGTGGTCACTAAAATAAACACTCTTTTTTCACCGCCAAAGAAGATATTTTACCTGTAGCATAAGTGACGATGAAACACAAATCGATGATGATGTAGCCGACCGCACTTGGGAGCCGAATGAAGCAAGGGCTTCATCATCATCAGGAGAAGAGGGCGTCAGCTTGCGCATCAGGCAGCGGTGCAGCCAGGCAAGTGCTTGTGGCGTGAGTCAGCAGGGTAGCAGACAGTGTGAGGTCGGGAGCCAAGCGGCCACGGGGTAGAAAACCCGCTTCGCCCTGTCCAAGAAAGTTTGCGGCACAGGGGCTCAGCGAGGCAGCGGCGGCAGTAGTCACTCAGTGCGGAGCGTTGGCGGTAAAATCAGCTACTCAGCAGTGTGGCAGTTCTTTGCTAAGACACCGGAGGAGCCGAATATGGGTATATGTAGAATCTGTAGGCAGAAAGTGAAGCGTGGCCAGGGAGCTAACGTTGGCACCACGGCCCTGCGTCAACACATGCAGCGTCACCATCCGGTGGCCTGGGAGAAACTTGGCTCAGGTGCGGTGGTCCATCCTGCCGCCGCAGCAGCAGCGCCCAGTGGCACGCATGCCGTTGCAGCCAGTCAAGCCTCCACCACCTCTGCAGAAGGGAGCTGTTTCTCTTTGCCAGTATCTCCCGGACCAGATGCTCCTGCTCCTCGCTACTCATAGTGCCAGCAGTCGTTCAGAGAGACAACAGTATGCGTCCAACAATCCTAAGGTGCAGAAGCTGACCGTGCTCCTGTCCAAGTTGTTGGTACTGCAGTCCCTCCCTCTCCAAATGGTGGACTCTGCACTGTTCAGAGAACTAATGGCTTGTTTCCGAGCCGAGATGGAGAGTTTCCCAAACCGTAATTTCTTTTCCAAAAAGGCAGTACCCGCACTTCATAAATATGTAGAACAGAAGGAGGGCCAGTCCTTGAGCTTATCGGTTTGTTCCAAGGTGCACAGCAGCGTGGACGTCTGGAGCTGTAACTACGGTCAGGGCCAGTACATGTCTTTTACGGCCTACTGGGTGAATGTGCTTCCTGCTCAGCCACACCAACAACTTGGACAGGAGACGCCGCTTTCTCCTCCACGTTGTCAAACTGCGGCTCCTGCGCCAATGTCCGCCTCCTCATCCTCCTCCACCACCACCATCTCAGCCTCCAAAAGTACTGCTCCATCATACCACATGTGTAGGGCACAGCGGTGTCAAGCAGTTCTACACCTGGCTTGCCTCGGCGTACGAAGTCACACAGGGGAAGAACTGCTCCGCGTCATGCAGCAAGAAATCGAAGTGTGGCTTTCTCCGCACCAACTGCAAATCAGAACCATGGTGACGGACAATGGGAGTAACATGGTGTCCGCGCTGCACCGAGAAGGGATGGTCCATGCGCCCTGCATGGTGCATGTGTTCAATCTGGTTGTGAAAAGGTTACTGAAGTCTTCCACCGATCTTCAGAAGATTCTGAAAATGGCCAGGAAACTGTGCATGCACTTCATCCATTACTACAAAGCCAGGAACACCCTCCTTGAATTTCAGCGGCAGAACGGCCTCCCCCAACACAAATCTGATATGCAATGTTTCCACCCGTTGGAATTCCAGCCTGCACATGTTGGACCGACTGTATGAAACAGAGAAAGGCCATTTAACGATTTTTTGATGATCCAGGCGGACAGGAGAACTCCCCTGTGTAACTTTGATGTCAGCAGTGGCAGGGTCATGCGTGACAACTGCCGTTTGTTGAGGCCATTCGAGGAGGCCACGTTATTTGTCAGTCACCAGGACTACGGGATGAATAACGTCATTCCACTGCTTCATGTCCTGGCACCGATGCTGAAAAATCTGTCTGGGCAGGGGACTGGAGACGTGGCGACTATTCTCGCGGCCACATGAGTCGGTGGGGACTGAAATGGGGGAGGAGGAGGAGGACAAATTTGGGGCAGAAGAAATTTTCTGGTGAAATGAGTGGAATTTTTTACCCCCCGTGGACAAGAGGGAAGGAGCAGGAGCAGCTGGAGGAGGTAGATGGAGATGAAGAAGACGAGCCAGATGACCCGCAAGCACCGTGGTAGTATACAGTGGAGATGGAGGCAGGGAGCCCCCTCGGAGTCACTTGTGCAGATGGCCCGCAGCATGCTGATTTGCCTGGCTAGTGACAGCCGAATAGTCAGCATCCGGCAGAGGGATGACTTCTGGCTCTCCACCCTATTGGACCCTCGCTACCGGTCCAAATTGGGAGCCTTTTTCCCAGATATTGAGAGGGAGGACAAACTCAAATACTATAGGGAAATCCTCCGTAGTCAGTTGGCCGCTGCCTATGTGCGGCATCGTCCCTCCTCTGACAGGTCTGACCGGGAGGGTTCTTCAGCGCTCACGTACTACTGCCGCGGCTGCTGGGGGATGGTGGAGGGATAGGAGCAGTACCAGCTCC
The DNA here is from genome assembly GCA_025379985.1 of Phyllomedusa bahiana. NCBI lineage: Eukaryota > Metazoa > Chordata > Amphibia > Anura > Hylidae > Phyllomedusa > Phyllomedusa bahiana. The sequence continues at coordinate 20,920 of JAODAL010034713.1, read as the reverse complement.
ATGAGCAGCAACCTAAGTCTGGAGTCACTGATGAGCAGCTTCCTTCACCCGCCTAGTGAGGCGGGCAGTCGCCAGCAGCAACAGCAGCAGGACCTGGAGCAGACCCTGAACTAACAGGTGGTGGACTACTTGGACAGCACTCTGCCACCCCAGTTAGAAGAACCACTGGACTACTGTGCAGCCAAACTGGATGTGTGGCCACAACTTGCCGAGTTTGCAGTGGAGAAGCTGTCCTGTCTGGCCAGTAGTGTGGCATCAGCGCGGGTGTTCAGTGTGGCGAGGGTCATCGTTTCCCCAAGGAGAACCCGCTTGTCCACGGGAAATGTGGAATGACTGACCTTTGTCAAGATGAATCAGGCGTGGATCGGCCAGGATTTCCACAAACCAATGCCTTAGGCGTCAGACTACATAGGCTGCCCCTCACCCAAACTGTGAAAATGGTCTGGGTTCAATCCGCCTCAGCCTATTCTGATGCCGCCCCCCCGGGGCCCGATGCCACACATTGCTGCAGTTTCTCACTGCCACCAACCATCTTTACCAGGGATGGTATTGCCCCCCCCCCCCCACTCTGTCTTTTTGCCCCTTTATGCCCCCATGTGTGCTGCTGGTTGCCGTTACCCCAACACTGTGTCATTTTGCCACTTGTGGCCTCTCCAGTTTTTTCCACCTCCAGAATGTCATTGTGCCCTGTCTGACCCCTTTCTGCTGCCCCGTACTTCCCTCTTGTCATTTGCCATTCGTGGGGCCTACTATGTTTTTTCCACCTCCAGAATGTCATTGTGCCCCCTGTCTGACCTCATGTGTGCTGCCGTGCCTCCCCTGTGTCATTGTGCCCCTCGTGGCCCCATCCCGTTTTTGCCCCTCCCAATGTCATTTTGCCACTCTCTGCTTATACTGCGCCGCCGTCCCTACTTCGTCATTGTGCCCCCTTTTTGGGCCCACTCAGTTTTGCCACCCCCCGAAAAGTATTTTGCCACTGTCTGACCTCTCTGCTGCCCCGTCACCCCCACTCTTGTCATTGTGCCCCCTTGTGGCTACTCCTGTTTTTTGCCCCTCCGAATTCTTGTCCCTGTCTGCCTCATGCTGTGTGCCCGGGTCCACACTGTGTCATTTGGGGGACTTGTAGCCTATATGTTTTGCCACCTCCTGAAGCTTTTTGCCACTGTTGACCTATGGCTGCCGCCGTCAAATCCCTCTCTTTCATTGTGCCATCTGGGCCCACTCCAGTTTTTGCCCTCCCCGAATGTCATTGTGCCCTTTCTGACCAAAATGCTTGCCACCGTCACCTCCCTTCCAACACTGTGTATTGTGCCACTGTTGACCTCAGGGTGTGTGTGGCTTCTCCGTGCCCACACACGTGTCATTGTGCCCCTCTTGGCCTCTCCTGTTTTTTCACCCCCAGAATGTCATGTGCCCCTGTTGATCTCATGCTGCTATGTGGCTGCTGCCGTAAGCTACAAACCCCGTGTCATTTGCCACTCTGTGGCCTATCCGTTTTTTGCCCCACATCCGTGTCATTGTGCCACTGTCTGACCTCTGGCGCTGCCCGTGACCTCCACACTGTGTCATTGCACACTCTGTGGCCTGCTCCTGTTTTTGCCACCTCCAGAATGTCATTGTGCCACTGTCTGACCTCATGCTGCTGCTGTGGCTGCTGCCGTGACCTACAAACAGTGTCATTGTGCGACTCTGTGGCCTACTCCTGTTTTTGCCACCACCAGAATGTCATTCTGCCACTGTCTGACCTCATGCTGGTGCTTTGGCTTCTGCCTTAAGCTACACACTGTGTCATTGTGCTACTCTGTGGCCTACTCCTGTTTTTGCCACCTCCAGAACGTCATTGTGCCGCCGTCACCTCCACACTCTATCACTGATGTTGCCACCTGAGCCCCCAGCTTCTTTTTTTCCAGCTGTCGCTGCCATGACTTTATCAGGCTACATTCCCCCTTCAGTTTTTTGGTCAGTTTTGCCATCTTAAGTGCCCAGGGAATTTTATAGTGAAGCGATTCTAAGAGCGGCGGCAGTCATGTGCGTGTCATACTAAAACACAACATTGTATGAAGACCAAACCAAGCTCTCTCAGCATATTTAAGCATGGCACAACATTCTACAGCATTTCACAATGAATTGTTTACAATAAAGAAAAGTGATATTTCAAGATATACGGGTCCACGAATTCATTGTGAAATGCTGAAATATATGGGATCCAAAGGGAAGATTCCAATGTGGGACCTATGAGCGTTTTGTTGCTAATTATGTATATGCGGACAGATATCGAATATTAAACAACATTCTACAGCACCTGCTCTGTGCAGCCTGGAAATAGCTGTTTTGTAACGCGATTCGTCCGAATTTAATTTTGTCGGGAAATTCGGCGAAGTGACGAAACCGAATTTTTGAGAAATTCGCCCATCTCTAATTATAATCCCTCATCCCTAGTAACATTAGACACATATATGAATGTGGTTTGGCAAAACTAGGCGCATTACTGTTCGAACAGGCAGACCTGTCCTAATGTTGTCTGCCTGAGCCTGAGGAGTCGAAGTGGAGATAGATTTGCTGTAAGGGGCAAAAATGTTCAATATTTCTCAACTTACAGCAGTACATTAATAAAAAGGTAATTTATTATAATTATCAAACTGTATAAAATTTAATTGTTTAAATTTAATGAAAAATATGATCATTAATATTAATATAAATTATATAAAATATATAATATCCCAAAAATATACAAATATCTCCTATAAAATGTATTTAAAATTTTACATAAAAAACCCATTGATTATGTGGTTCAGATTTTTATATTTAAAATTTTTACTAAATTAAATTTGAAATTTATTTTTGCTGCTCTCACCCTTTATGCTGCATACAGCAAGAGCTAGCGCGGCACAGGTATTGCTGGGACCGCTAGTCCTCCAAGCAGAATCAGTACCATAGTTTCTATTCACTGACATGCTATTCTAATGACTTCTCTTTTTTCCAGCCTGTCTATAACCTTAATACATGTTAGAATGCATTACTTATGCGCCTAAGTTCCGTAATGCGCCTAACACATAGGCGAGGCGCGTCGAACTTTACACACCATTTATGAATGCACAAAAAACACTTTCGTACATCAGGCGCATTATACACTGAAAAAGAGACTCGACTATTCACTTCAACGCGCCTTCCTTCATACATGTCGCCCTAAGTATCAAAGGGACTTTGAGGATTACGAAACTAACAGGGTGTACATATTGAAATCAGAGACAACTATTAGAAAACCTTGTTCCATCTTAAAACACAGAAGGAGAAATTCCAAGTCGAGAAAGGAAGTCAGCCTTTTGGAGGTAGACCTAACAGAGATATAAGGTAAAAATCAGCTTACCTGCTCCTTCCATCCAACTTCAATGGAGACACGGTTTGAAGGGTAACCACTCCTGAACACGATTAGCAGCAAACAACGAAAACCAGCTTCACATTGAGGGAGAGGAGCTCAGCCAGACAAGACAAAACGTTTTATAAAAAATGCAATTCTTCTTTATTAAACTCCATTAAAAAGTAGTGGTAGTACAAAAAAATCTATACTGCACATGAGGAGTTGCATATACATAGAAACGATCATATCGGCTTACAAAAGCTCATTTAACCGACATGTTTCGGGAGTAACTCCCTTACTCATGGCTCAAACGAATCCTAACAGACCTAACAGAGACTTGTACATCTGAATCGGATAATTCCTCAATAGAAAGACAGTATACAAGAAGTATTTTGAATAGCAATAAACATAGTGTGACAGATAAAGTGGAAGAGAAAAGGTTTAAACTTTACACCTACACGGGACTTTCATTTGTTTAAGACACTGCTTGATGTTAACCGGTTTGTGAGATCACTGACGGTCAAGCATCATTTTTATAATGATAATGCCGATATGTTAGATAATTGTCAGGCCCGTGAGGATTGTAAGGAGAAACAGGGAATCATTAATGAATATGCTACAATAATGTTTGCAGAACAACAATCTCTTGCATCACTTAAGGATTTACAATCAGAGAGTGGTGATAATGATGAACAGGTTATGCGTGTCCAGCACAGTCTTGGTAACCCTTCTTTTTATCCTATAAAATCAAGTGGTGCTGGATGCTAGGCTGTATGCCAAATTAGTACAGGATATTTTGGAAGATAATAACACATTCCGTAAACTATCTAAAGATCTTACAGAGATTACTAAGAGAAAATTAACTAAACTACTGGAGGAGGGAATTAGGTTGGGAGCCATAACAGACAAGCAAAAAAATTATTTGGAAATAAAGAATCCTCGAACCCCCAATATTTTATGGCATACCAAAAACACATAAATGTCAATTTCCTACAGGGCTACGACCCATTATATCGAGCAGTAATGGGCTAAATGAAAGGCTGAGTAGTTGGATTGACTAATATCTCCAACCACTAGTACAGACTACTCCAGGTTATTTAAGGGATAGTACTACCATATTACGGTCATTTAAGAACTTTAAATGGACAATTAATTGTACTTGGTTAAGTCTGGATGTTATTAGTCTCCACTCTAGCATCCCTCAAGATTTAATCAGAGTGGCTATTGAATTTCATTTTAAAAAATACAGTACTTATGATGATGGATTGCAAATATTTATTCTTGAAAGCATTGATTTCTTGTTAAGAAACAATTACTTTAGATTTGATTAAGAATTTTATATTCAACAGATGGGAGCTCCGATGGGTGCCACTTCGTCCCATTCGATTGCAAATCTTTTTATGTTTTTATGGCGTGGTGGGAGCACCATGTCAAATATACAGTGGGGAAAAAAAGTATTTAGTTAGCCACCAATTGTGCAAGTTCTCCCATTTAAAAAGATGAGAGAGGCTTATAATTGGCATCATAGGTAGACCTCAACTATGAGAGACAAAATGAGAAAACCAATTCCGAAAATCACACTGTCTGATTTAGAAAGAATTTATTTGTGAATTATGGTGAAAAATAAGTATTTGGTCAATAACAAAAGTTCAGCTCAATACTTTGTTGTATATCCTTTGTTGGCAATGACAGAGGTCAAACATTTTCTGTAAGTATTCACAAGGTTGGTATGTTGGACCATTACTCCATGAAGATCTTCTCTAGAGCAGTGATGCTTTGGGGCTGTCGCTGGGCAACATGGACTTTGAACTCCCTCCAAAGGTTTTCTATGGGGCTGAGATCTGGAGACTGTCTAGGCCACTCCAGGACCTTGAAATGCTTCTTACGAAACCTCTCCTTTGTTGCCCTGGCGGTGTGCTTGGGATCATTGTCATGCTGAAAGACCCAGCCACGTTTCATCTTCAATGCCTTGCTGATGGAAGGAGGTTTGCACTCAAAATTTCACAATATATGACCCCATTCATTCTTTCATGTACACAGATCATTCGTTCTGGTCGCTTTGCAGAGAAACAGCCCCAAGGCATGATGTTGCCACCCCCATGCGTCACAGTAGGTATAGTGTTCTTTGGGTGTGACTCAGCATTCTCTCTCCTCCAAACACGACGAATTGTGTTTTTACCAAACAGTTCTACTTTGGTTTTATCTGACATTTTCCCAATCCTCCTCTGGATCATCCAAATGCTCTCTAGCAAACTTCAGACGGGCCCAGACATGTACTGGCTTAAGCAGGGGGACACATCTGACACTGCAGGATCTGAGTCCCTGGCGTCGTAGTTTGTTACTGATTGTAACCTTTGTTATGTTGGTCCCAACTCTCTGCAGGTCTTTCACTAGGCCCCCTGTGTGGTTCTAGGCCCCCCATGGGGTGAGATCTTGCATGGATCCCTAGATCGAGGGAGATTATCAGTGGTCTTGCATGTCTTTCATTTTCTAATTATTGATCCCAAAGTTGATTTCTTTCCCACACCAAACTGCTAACCTATTGCAGATTAAGTCTTCACAGCCTGGTGCAGGGCTACAATTTTGTTTCTGGTGTCCTTCGACAGCTCTTTGGTCTTCAACATAGTTGAGTTTGGAGTGTGACTGTTTGAGGTTGTGGACAGGTGTCTTTTATACTGATAACAAGTTCAAACAGGTGCCATCACTACAGGCAAGAGGACAGAGGAGCCTCTTGAAGAAGAAGTTACAGGTCTGTGAGAGCCAGAAATCTTGTTTGTAGGTGGAAAATAATTATTTTCCACCATAATTTGCCAATAAATTCTTTCCAAATCAGACAATGCGATTTTCGGAATTTGTTTTCTCATTTTGTCTCTCATAGTTAAGGTTTACCTATGATGTTAATTCCAGGCCTCTTTCATCTTTTTTAGTGGGAGAACTTGCACAATTGGTGGCTAACTAAATACTTTTTTTCCCTACTGAATTGTGAAAAACCCATTTGGGCGATGCATACTTTAGTATGGGCGCTACCCGCCTTGACTACTGCAACATCCATCTCTGTGGCCTCCCAGCTAACACCCTCGCTCCCCTCCAATCCATCCTCAACTCTGCTGCCCGTCTGATTCACCTCTCTCCTCGCTACTCCTCTGCCTCTCCCCTCTGCCACTCCCTTCACTGGCTGCCCATTGCCCAACAAATTCAGTTCAAATTACTAACCCTGACCTACAAGGCTCTCCATAACCTCTCCCCTCCATACATCTCTGCCCTAATTTCCAGATTTCTCCCCTCACGCAATCTCTGCTCCTTACAGGACCTTCTCCTCTGCTCCCCTCTCATCAGCTCCTCACATAACCGTCTCCAAGACTTCTCCCGTGCTTCACCCACACTCTGGAACTCCTTAACCCAAAACATCAGACTCTCCCCAACTTCCACCAGTTTCAAAAGCAACCTGAAAACCCATATCTTCAGGATAGCCTACAACCCACACTAACCCCACCACCACTACACCGGCCCGCAAACATGTCTGCCCCACACCTTCTGTCTCTCCCCTTCTTCCTTGTAGATTGTAAGCCCTCGCGGGCAGGGTCCTCTTTCCTCTCTGTTTCAGTTACTAGTCATTTTTGTCACCATTGTATTTGTTCAACATTTGTTATGTATGTAATTCCCCTTAAATGTACAGCACCCTGGAATTAATGGCGCTTTAAAATAAATAATAATAATAATAATTGATGACCTTCTTATTGTATGGGGTCACGATGTGGCGTCCATACCAGACTTTGTATCATACCTAAGTAAAAAATGACTGTAATTTATGTTTTACATATGTGGTAGATCCAATTCAAATACCTTTTTTTGATATTAATTTGTCGGGAGATGTTAAGGAGGCTAAGGTTTATATGACTCTGTATAGGAAACCTAATGTGGTAACATCATCTTAAGAGCAGATAGCAATCATTCCATCCATACAATTTATACGGATAAACATATTAATGAAGCCAAAAATAAAATGATAGAGTTAACACAGGATTTATTAGGAACTAAAGAAAGAAAAAACAAAATTACAAGTGTAGTTTTTTCCACGCCCTATAGATGAGATTTTAATAAAATCAAAAAAGTTTTTTACAAAAACATCAATATCCTCAGACAGGACTCAATTTTGGCAGATATTATAGACCAATGGGTCCTCTGTGTCCCCAAAAGAAATAGAACTTTAGGCAATGATATTTCACCAAGCGATTTTAAAAGAAAAACTTTTCCTACAACCTGGTTATCGCAAGTGGGTTTCCATAAGTGCGGGAGTAGTAGATATAATGTCTGCAAATTTGCAAGAAAGAAAAATGTCTTTGAAAGAAGTGTGGATAAAAGTAAACAGTAAAAAATTAGGCAGTTCATTAACTGCGATACACACCGTGTTATATATAGAATATACTGTACAGTTTGCGATAAGCTTTATGTAGGTAGTAGTGTATGCAGGTTAAAAACTAGAATTGCGGAACATCTAGCAAGTATAAGGAAGTAACAAGATCACTATTCAAGAGCTGCCAAGTACTTTATCGAAGTACATGCAGGCTCAGTCGATAATTTTAGCTTTTTTGGCATAGAAAAAGTACATTGCCCTATCAGAGGCAGAGACTGGCAGCAGTTGGAACGTCTCTGTGAGGCTTATTGGGTACTTGAATGGTTTCCCAAAGACCCCCAAAAGGGGAAAACCATCATAATGCCCTTTGTTTATATATATATAAATTTTAAAATATATTATATATATATATATATAATTAATAAATTTTTAAAATATAATTTTTAATAAAAAATATATTTAAAAATTAAAAAATACAAATTTAAATATTTTATTTATTTATTATTATAAAAATTGTTGAATTTTTTATACAATTTATATATGTTATTTATTTAAAATTTTAAAAAATTTTAACTCCCCCCCCCCCTTTTTTTTTATTTTGGTTTGCCCCGTTTTTTAACATTTGTTTTTTTATTTGTTTTTTTTTAAAAAAGGGTTTTTTAATGTGTCTTGATGTAAGCAAAGGGTTAATGCTTGTGACATGTTGTACGATTTTTTGCCTTCTATTTAAGCATGTAGATTTAGACTTATAGTCATGCTTTAAACAAGGTCTAAATTTAAGCCAAAAAACCCCTTTTTTGGGGCTATAAACATGTTTTCACCTTCTGTACACTGAATTTTGAATAAAGATACAGTTTCCTTGTAATCTGGATTTGATTGCTTTATACTTGTCTTTTACAGTAGACTGACCCAAAAAGCAGCAAAAATGACATTCTGGACACTCAGAATAAAATTTGCAAGAAGAAATGAATATTTGAAATAAGAATTTTTTGAATAGGACATTTACTAACGGTGTCTTTTACAGTAGCATGACCACAAAACCAGCAAAAATGCCTTAGGGACACTCAGATAAAATTAGCAAGAAGAAAGGAATTTGAAAAAGTTTTTTTTTCAAAAAGCCCCTTTTAAATTTTGGTGTTTTTTTACAAGGCCTGCCCCAAAAACCCGGGCAAAAATGCCCTTTTTTTGACACTTTGTTTAATGGTGTCGGGAACATTTTGCAAAAGGTGTTTTTCTCCCATTTGGGGCGGGAAAGGCAAAAACTGCAAATATAAAATTTTTTGGGCACTCAGAATAAAGACGGAAAAGGATGCCGCAATAAAAAAACCCTAACTATTGCTGTTTTAGATTTCCAACTTGTGTACCCTCCTCCCCAACTAATTTTTAAACTAGCTGCAAATGCCAGGGGACCCCAATAGGGCATTTATTTTAAAAAACCCCCCGGGGTTAAAAAAAAAGGGGCCCTAACCCAAAAAGGGGCCCCAAAATATGTAAAAAAAACCCAAGAAACTATTAATGGGTGGGGCCCCCATTTGTTTTTGGCTGTATGGGGCCCAAAAAATTTTGCTTAAAAAATGACTTATGGCAGAAGACTGTTGACTGATGGATGACTAAATTTTAAAAACCCCTTAATTGCCGATGGAATGTGTATTTAAACATTGAAAAAGAAAAACGTGCTAAAAGTTTACTAGTCGGGTTTACTTCGGAAACCCGGGGGAAAAAAAATCGCCGAGAAATGGGTTAATTATTTTTTATAAGTGTCAAACGATCCCAAAAATTTTCAAGGGAAAGACTAATACATTGTCAGTTATCACCCCGCCCGCTGGGGTTAAAGTGCGTTTTGAGATAAAGCTGGCTGGCTGCTGGGCAAAGGGTTTAAAACCCTTTTAAAGGTGTTTCGAGCAAGCTTTAGGCCATTATCCAGTTTGGACAAACCCCGAATTGATTGGGGCCCGACCAAGTCCCCCAAAAAGATTTGGTTTTTGAGCCCAGGTAGTCATGGACCTTGGTCTTAAGGGGTTCTCTGTGTGTCGGGAAAGCTGCCCCGCCTTAAGGGGATTTGGGGAAGTGGGTTTTAAAAAACGATTGCCCCATGTCAACCCAAATTTTGGCTTTCTTTTCAAAACTTCCTCTGCGTGTCTGTAGTTTAGAAAGGACTTTGGTGGACCCCTGATGCAGCCAACGGCCCGGAGTTTTTTTCTGCCCCCCATGACTGGCCCCCGGACAGGGGCAGCTTTTTTGGCAAAAAAATGCGTGCTTGTTTTCTGATATTGGGGGGTTTATAATGTGTCCCTTTTGGAAATTCCCCTGGCCCCCAAAAAGTGTGACCCCAAAAATCTTCTTGAAAAAAAAAAATTAACTACAAAGCAAAAAAAAATATTAAAAAAAAAAGATTTTTTTTATATGGAAAAATTTTTTTTAAAGCTGTCTTTTTGGAAAAAACCCCGGTTTTAAACCACTGCAAAAACTTTTCATTTTTTTTCTATGGCAGATTTGCCCAATGGTTTTTTCTGGGGTGGCTGGAACCCCCCCAAACCAGGAGAAAAAGAACTTTTTTGGGCCCCTCTGAATTAAAAAATGGCGAAAAAATGCCAAACCAGCCCATTTCAAAAATTTAAAAAACTATACCCAAAAATTATTTCAAAAAAACCCTTTCTAACCTAATTATTGATAGTTGATTTCCCCAAGTTTCTAAGCTAGCTTTTTCCCCCCCCCCCACCTCCCCAAATAATCTAACCCGCAGTTGTTTATTTAAAAAATTTTAGAAAATTTGGGGTTTTTGCCTTCCCGCAAAACAAGCACACGAGGCAGCAGTGTGTTTTAGTACAGGGAGTAAGGTTTGAAATTTGGGGTTTTCCCAATGGGGAAAAAAAAAAGTGAAAATAACATAAGGAACGTATGTGAAATTTTAAGCAGCCCCTGAGATCCCTTTCCCCCCTTTGTGGTGATGTTTTTGACCCCCCTCTGTGCTGGGTCCTTATTTTGGGTTTGGGCACCAAAACTGAAGGAAGCAGCTGAAAAAATTTTTTTTACTGAATGATGTCCCGGGAACCGATTTTTTCCTAAATTGCGACAAAAATTCAGGGTTTGGAGAATAGTCCCAAATTTCGAAATCGAAATAACTTTTTTTTAAAAGGTTCCCCCTCAAACCCAGTCTTTCCCCCCCGTTTTAAGATTGTTTGTTGTGTTTTTTTGGTTAAAAAATTTTGTAAGGGATAAAAAGCAACGGGGGGGGTGCAGGTGAAAAACCCCTGGCATGGGGCGGACCATCTGATGAAAAGACATGCAAACAGTGTTGATGCAAACCATCAGTTTGGGGGTTTCTACCCAATTTCTGGGGTGAAAATTAAAAGTTTTCAAAATGCTCCATTTACCCCAAAGCCGCCCCACTCTCACAGGGTTTTCGCGATTAAAAAAAAAAATGGCAATGGGGTGGTATTGAAGGGGCTATCCTTTAAGTTTTAAGACCCCTTTTTGGGTTTTATAGAATTTAAAAACCAGAAATTTGTCTGCCCCGACCCCCCGGGGCAATGTCATAAAGATGGCTTCACAAGGGAAAATTACACAATGTCCCGTTCCCCCCGGGTTAAGGAAAGGGGTTCCGAAAAAAGGGAAAAATTTTTTAATTTTCAGGGGCACTAAAAAGCTGTTTTTCAATTTTGATAGTGGAACTATTGTTTACTATCTGTTCTCCAAAATGTACTAGAAGGGTGAAATTTTAAAAGGACAGTGCCAAAGGGCGCATGTTTCTTTTTGTTACTTGGGCAGCCCGTTTTTAAACATGCTCCAGTATTGTAAATATTTATTTGAACAAAAACAATTGTTAAACCCAAACATACCCCAAAAGCCTTGTGACACAGCACGGGAAACAATAAATGAATACATTTGTCAAACATAGCATGCAATGAGACATGAAAAAACAGGGGAAATAACCCCGGGGATTTGCTATACATCACACAAAAGTGGTTTTATTAGCAATCCCTGAACACATCAAGCGTTACGGAAAATAAAAACCAAAATCTATGATGGGGAAAAAGGGGATTTGGGAAAAGGGGAAAAAGGGGGAGGGGGAGACACAGGCCCAAAGCTTTATTTAAAAAACTTTTACACGGGGAGAGTGTGGGGGGGGACAGAGACTAATTTTAAACCCCCCTCGTTCAAAATGGGTTTTGAAGGGAAAAGTCTCCCAAACAGACTTTGGGTTTAACCCCGGACATTTTACTACAGGCATTTTCCCCTCTTTTTGGAAAAGGCGATTCCTGAAGATTCCCCGATAAAAATTTTTCCCTTTAAGCAAATAATTTTGGGGTCAGGCAACCCGGGATCAAAATCGTAGTATTTAACCCCGGGAAAAAAGACATAAAAACAAAGAAAGGGGCAAAAGGCTTTCCCACGGGATAAACCCTCTTTGAAATTTTTGAACAAAGGGCCACGCCACCACCTGAGCAAAGAGGCCAAATCCCCCGGGATGTGATAAACCGTTTCCCCCCCACAAAAGGGGCAACCGCGGGTGTACCCCCATTTTTTCAAGGTTTTGTGCATGCATGAAGGGCCCCAAAGGGCAGGGTTCCTCCGGATTGCCATTTCCCTGACATATCCCTTTAAAAATGCTACTTTGAAAGCATTCTTTATCCTTGTCTGCAATTGAGCACATCTGGGACATAATAGGTTAGCAAGTGAAAATGAAGCTGCCCGCAAAAAAAAAACCCGAAAAAAATTTACATATCTAAGTGTTTTTTCAGAGTGGCCCTTTCATTCCCCCAGATAAACCATTAATACCAGTACCCTTTCCGGGCCCCAAAACCTTTCCCAGGGGAAATTAAGTGAGTGTTTTTTTTACACAAAGGCAAATTTTATACCCCAAATTTCTGAAAAAAATGAAAATGTTTTTAATTTTTTTGTTTTTTTGTTCTTTTTAATTTGAAAATTTATTAACTTTTCTATTAATCGTAAGTTTTTAATAATTCCAAGAATTTTCCTTGTTGGTGTTGCAATTTCAGAGTTCAGAATGTAATTTCTTGGGCCCAAAACCTTGGCCCCAAATTTTTTCTTTGAATTTTGTAGCCAGGTTTTAAGCAGGAAAGTTTATGACTAATGCCTTTACTTTATGCCGGGATAGTGGGTTGAACGTATTTAAAAAAAAAAAAAATCTAATTGTTTGTTACTCTGTGGAGATCAAGGGGGAAAAGGGAAAAAAACTTGTTTTTTCCCTGTCCCGATTTGAAATTTTCTCCAGATGTTGCAACACAATTGGAATTTTTACTAAAAAAAACAAAAAATGGCCCCAAAGGGGTTTTTCCAAACCTTTGTGTAGAAAGGGGGTTAAAATTTTTTTAAAGGGGGGAACAATTCATCCCGGGGTTTTTTGAAAGCCTACCCTGGTGTTTGGGAAAGCCAGGGGTTTGGGCAGGGGAGGGGGGGAGATTGTGGGGAAAATGAAGAAAATATAGTGCTAATTAAAATTTCTTAGGTTCCCAGTGTGTAGATTTCAGTAATTGTGATAGCCCAAATGTTTTTGCAAAGAACGCTGAAAACTTGTTGACAAACAAAGGGGGAGAATGTTTTTGATTAGAGAGCTTCAGAGAAAGTAAGAAACCTAGCATCCTTGTGTGTGGAAGAATTACTAAGTTGAGAGACACCAAGGGAAGAAGTTAGGGGAAACCCAAAAAGAGGAGGGTGGGAAATGGGGGTTTTCCAAAAGGGGGTTGCATGCAGATAAAAACCCAAATAAAGTAAAAGAGAGAAAATAAAGTAGCCAGGCAGTAAAAAGGATGATAAACCAGCAGAGTAAGCCCTGGGAGAAGTGTATCTACCCACTGGTCTCAGGAAAATGGTTGTTAAAAAACTAAAAAAATGTAGGGCTTTCCAAAAAGAGGAATTTGAGGAAATTTGCAGGGGACAATATTGGAGTTTTGTCTTTGGGAAAAAGGAGTATTTCCAAAATCTGACACTTTGCTTGTTCTCAGGTCTGGGGATATGGGAGAATTTTAAACCACTATAGATTAGTGAAGCAGTGGAAGCAATGTTAGCTGGCCCTGTAGTTTAGGGTTTTTGTGAGATCCCCCAGGGTTTAGGGGGGTTTTTTTAAAGGGGGTTGTCTCACCCCTTTTTGTTTTCCAAAAAAAACGGAAAAAAGAAATAAAGATGTACATGGGGGAAAATGTCTAAAGCGTTTCCCAAACCAAACCCCATGGGACTTAGTCGTGATAAATTTTTAAAAACAAAAAAAGGAAACTCCCCTAATATTTCCCTTGCAAAACAAAACAAAAGAAAAAAGACAGGCTGAGCATTAATCCTACAAGGGTAAACAGATAGAAGGGTAATAAAACTCAAATATAATATTAGATAAAAGATTTCCAGGACCCAAAACATGGGTTTAAAAAATATAATGAGGGTCAGTTTTATAATTTAGGGAAATTAGGATAAACTCATATAAGGGGACATTATTCCCAAAAAAAACCCCCACCCATTTTTTTAAAGGGAAACTTTATTTAACACCTCCCCAGGCTGGTTCATAAACTTTTTAAATAGCACATACTTTAAAGTAAGGGAAAATCCCCCTTGTTGATAATTTTGAAAATGTTTAAAATTACCCCCCCGGTATTTTTAAATTTTGCTAACGAAAACCTACAATGCACATACTTTAATGCGACGATTATTAAAAAAACTTAGGGTGACATGTATGAAAACTTTTCCCTTTGGGCCTTGTTAACCCCTAGCAAACAATCAGAGTGCCCCTTTCAATTATGGGGAAATATGATTGGTTGCTTTTGGGAAAAAAGAAAGTTTTAAACCCCGACAGTTTTATTCATGTGGCCCCCTTGAAAATTTTTAGGATTTAAGAGTTGTTGCTGATTTTGAAGCAGGTTGTTGAAACCATAAATAGTGTTGAGCGAATTTTTATTTGGGCCCAAAGGGTTTAAAAACGGGCCCGGGTTTTTTTGTTGATCGGATTTTTTCGATCAGCGATATTTTTTGGTTAAGATTGTTTCATAAATTTTTTTAATTTACGCCATTTTTCGGCGGTTTTCCCGTATTTTTGGGGGCCAAACAAAACGCTTTGGAAAAGAAAAGGGGGAGCTGGTGTGTGCCGGGCGTCTTTACTGGGATGTGTAGGTTGTTGATTGGCTAAAAAAAAAAACACAAAGACCTTTGGTTTTTCATAGAACCCGGGGCCCTTTTGTTTTAGCATCAGTGTGTGTCTGTGTAACATAAAATCAGGAAGGGGTGCTCCCCGGGCTTTCTCAAAACCCGCTCCGCCCAAAATGTTCTCTTTTTTTCCCCACAGAAGCTATGCCCTTTTGTGTGAAAAATTTGAAATTTTGGTTTGAATTAAAAGATTTTCAGTTTTTTGTTTATTGGCTGAGAAATTTTAAAAGGAGCAAACTAGCGGGTTTACAGCCGAGGGGGGGAAAGGGGGGGAGGGGGGGGTGTGGGGCCCAACCACAAGGGGGCAGACAGGCTGGGAAAGGGAAAGGGAAAGGGTTTTGGGAAGGAGAGTGGATATTGGGGCAGCCCCGACTTGCTTTGACTTTTGCCCTTTTAAAGGGGTTTTTAAATTTAAAAGTTTTTGGCCCGTTTTTTTGGGGAAAAAAATTAGCTTGTATTTTGTGCGCCTGTAATTTTTTAGGATTTAAAATCTTTTTCTAGTAACTGTTTCACCCATTTTAATTAGGGTTTTTTTCCTTTTTTTTTCACAAACCCGTTTTTTTTCAAAGGAAACCCCCTTTTTTTCTTTTCAATGGATACTAACATTTCTAGTCACCCCAAAAGGTGTATTTATAGGGTGAAAAAAAACCCCTGTTTTAAATTTTCCGTAAAACAATTTAATTAGGTTTTTTTTCACTTTTTGGGGGCAGCCCCGGGTTTTTCCCAAAAACCCCAATTTTTTAAATCAAAAATTGGTTTCTGAACCTTTTTTTTGCACCCCAGGTGTATTTAAAAAGGGGAAAAAATCCCCGTTTTTATTTTTCCGTACAAAAATTTTAATTAGGTTTTGTTTTACTTTGGCGCAGGCCATTTTTGTTCTTAAAAAAACCCATCTTGTATGGATATTACCATACAGAAATTTGCCCAGTAATTGTGGGGATTTCCCTGGGGCAAAAAACAATATTATTAAAAATACAAAAATTTTAAATTTTTTTGTGTTTTTCACTTTGGGCGCCCCGCTTTTTTCATAGACCCTCTTGTACCCTTTTATTAAACCCTACGAAATTTTTCTAGTAAAATTTCAGGTTTTATTTCATAGGTGCAAAAAAATACCTTTTATTATCCGGGGAATTAAAATTTAAATAGGGGTTTTTTTTAAATTTAAATGCGGCCCCGTTTTGTTTTAAGGGGGCCCCCTTGTAACCCTTAAATTTGAATACAGAAATTTTGTAGGGCCACAAGGGATATTTTTAGGGTTGCAAAAAAAACCACCATTTTTTATCTGTTTTAATTTTTAAATAGCTTGGGAAATTTCAGTGATGGCGGCCTAGTTTTTTTTAAAACCCACGTTGTCGAAAAATTCTGATAAAAAAAAATTTTTTTAAACAAATGTTCTCGGGGTTTTTCATTTTGCTGCAAAAAAAAGCCCAAATTTTTCTTCCCTGTAAATTTTTTTGAATAGGTTTTTTTTTCGCTCGTTGAAAACCCAGTTTGGTGGGGCCCCTTGTAAAGATAGTTTGGTTTAAACCTAAACAATTTTCCTTTGTCCTTTTGGGCCCGTTGTAAATCCCCTGGGGCTGAAAGGGAAAAAAACACTGTTGATTTTTTTTAGGTTTTTTCAACCCCGACGCATTTCACAGGTATCGCCCTTTGAAAACATTTCAGTTTCTAATCTAGTTGGCTGTAGGAAAAATTTGAGGGGTTTTTTGAAAAGGGTGTGAAATTTTCCGTCTTTTTAAATAAGAGACTTTCCCCAAAAAATTTTTTCATACCCCCCTTTAAAATTTTTTAAACCCTTTTTGAACATGGACAAAATGCAGGGATAAAACGAGCAAAGGGGGGGGGGTTGGAATGGTGGGAGGGGGGGGGGCCGGGGGGGGGGGGGGGGGAGAAAGGGGCTTTTTCCGAGCTGGCGGGCAACCCCGCATGCCACGGATCGGGCGGTTTCCAAAGGCCCGTCAGGGCCCGCCCTTTTTGGTGTCAGGGCCCCCTTGAATCTCAGTAAGAACAAGCCCTCGCCTTTAAACTTTTCTTCAGTGGGGTTTAAAGCAACCTGCATTTCCCGCAGTCTTTTTCATCCTTGTCCCTCCCAGTCACAGCCACAAATGTTTGTCCTCAGCATCCGTTTTCCAAAATGAAGCAAAGGCCCGCTCAATGTCAAATCGTGTACCCACCACTGTGGTTAAAACCATTTTTTGAAGACCTTTTTGATGAAAAAAGGCCGTTGGGGGCAGAAGCATTTGCAAAGTCAAGGGTGCCAAAGGGATGGGGTTTTGTCTGGCCCCTGACACCCAGACTGATTTCCCCCGCCCAAAGGGGGGAGATGGGAAACGGTCAATCGGAAGAAAATCCCCGGGGGGTTTGGCAACGCCTTGCAGGGGCCTTTTTTGCTTGACGCCCGTAAACTCCTGGAAAGCAGAAAAAATTTAAAGGCAAAACCCAATCACCCGTGTTTGATGTTAATGATTTAAAACATTGCCCCGGAAACCTAAAAACCCTGGTTTTTTAAACGCAGGAAAATTTTCTGCGACGCTTCATCCATGGGGCCGAGGGAGGAAAAACGATTTGGGGGAGTGTCATTACGGGTCCCGCCTAAAAAAGGGAGATGGCGGTCCCCACAATTTCACTGAGAGGATTCCGCCCCCACGATCAGGGGAAACACCCCGACCCCCGTTTAAACGCCGTAAAAAAGGTCCAAAAAAAAGACCCCCCAAGCCGGCCTTTTCGACCCAAGCCTCTGATTAAACCCAGCGATTCATTCCCCGCCTTTGACGAAAAACCAAAAGAGGGGCAAGAATCGAGGTTTAAAACCCACCACCAACATGTCTATAAACTTTCATAAAAGCAGGGATTTTGAAATGGAGGCAACATTTGGCCCCCACCAAAGCCGGGTTTCCCAAACCACTTCCAAAACCCCGTCCCCCCCTTTCCCTCCTGCCCGGGCCCCCAAACCAACCCTTTTCCTCAGCCCCCCCTTTGCCCTTCAGAGTCGGGAAATCAGGTTTCACCTCCACTTCAGCCTCCACTCGCCCAGTCCCACGACCAAGACCCACCCTTACCCATTCTCCTTCCACCATTTTGGGACGACCTGCATGCCGTAAAACGGCCATTCAAAGCACCCAGCTTTCTTTCTTCCGGGTTGGGAGCAGAAAAAAACATTTTAAACCCCAAAAACCTTTCCCAAAGCCAAAAGCCTGAATCCGGCTTTCCACTTTGGGCCCCTTGGAATGTTCCCTTTTCCCCATTTTGGGGGAACACAGATGGGTTTTCCCCCAACATCATGGAAACTTGCCTGCCCCCAATACCAGATCCAAGCGGGCCCTTTTCCTTGCCAAAAAACCCTCCCTGCCGGGCCACCACGTGCATCTAAAATTTCAAGCTCTTTGGGCTCATCTGTGCCCGGGAAAAAGTCCATCTACCACCACACTTTGGACAGTAAGCACGGCCAAGGCCGCTAATCTAAAGGACAGCTCACGGGGTGGGGCGGGGTTGGATGTCTGTGGGGGGGGAACGGGGCCCTTTCGGGCCTGGGCCCGCACGCTTTTAAAAAACCCGGGCAGGGAGGTTTGCAGGGTTTTTTTTCCCCCCAAACCCCCTCTGGTGGCATCTTTGTACCCAAGAAACCAGGCCGTGTTTAAAATAATCGTTTTTGGAACCGCCACACACAGGTCAGGACCCTTTTTAACGGCCTCCGCAACGAAAACCGAGGCTGACTGGGATGAAAACCCCCTTTGGGCCCAGGAAAGGGTTTGGTGTGCAAAAAAAAGGGTTCGAAATCCCTGGCCGCCCCTTAAATGGGAAAGGCTGGACACATCCCTTGCCTGGCACAGGGTCATAAACCCTTGTCTTTCCAGAAATTTTTTTAAGATTTAAACCCCCGGTTCAGGTTTTCCTGCTGGGGAAAGGGGCTCGGGGGGTCTAAATTTGCATTTTCCGGGGGTTCCCCCACCCTGCTTCGTCCCCCCCCCCCCCCCCGGGCTGCGTTGCAGCGCCCAGCTCGGCCTCCCGCAACCGCTCATTGTTGATGGGGCCCAACCGCGCTGGAATTCCACCCTCCACATGGCCCAGCGATTGTGGCAGCAGCGAAAATCCCAAATTACGCAGTACAAATTGCCACAGGGGCCGACAAGAAAGCGGTGCGGACCTCGGGGTTTTTTGAGCCACCAAGGTGGAGGAGGTAAAAAGGGGCCTCTTCACCCCCCTTTGGCCATTTTTGGGAAGAAGGCACCAAAAGGTCAGGGGCGGACAATGCCCTTGTCAGCATTAGCATTTGGGGGAACCAAGTTCTGGAACGATCCCTTGGACACCTGAAACATCAGGTCCCCCCGGCAGAGGAGGAGACGGACACAGAAGCGGACAACGGAGCCTTTCTCCCCCGCGAAACCACAAGGCCCACATTTCACAATTTTATCGGGCTTCAAATTTGGCAGTGGGGTTTGGGGTCCAGGGCCCAGTGCAAGGCGGCGCATCAATCTCAAAGGGGGCATCATCTCAGGCAATCAGTGCTGGTTTTAAGCTGTCCCGGGGGAAGCAAGGGGGAGGAGGGATTCCTGGGCACCGACAAACCCCCACCCTCCCTGCCTTTGAAAGAAAGGTTTGGGGCGAATTTTTAGGCGGAGGGGGAGATGAGGAAGATCCCCCTTTTCTAGTTCCCCCCCCGACCCAGACTTTGGGAAAACAAGGTTTCCCTCCTCCCCATGAGGGTTGGATCTCCCCTTTTCCTCCAACATGATCCCCGCATTAAGGCCCTCCCAAAAAGAACCCCAGTTACTGGTGGCCACCTTCCGGATCCCCGGTACAAAACAAAAACCCGCACTTTCCCTTCCCCCCCCACCCAAATAGGGGAAAAAAAATGCAGGAAATGGGAAACCCTTCCCCGATTTATCAACTGGAGACAAACGTTCCCTCTGCTTCACTTCTTTTAAATTCACGGTGAACAAAATCAGCAACGTGAAAAAGAAAATAGAGTGCAAAGTAGCCCCTAGTGGCAGCAGCGGGAGCAGGCCCAAAGTGGCAGAAGCCTAATGGGTGACCTTTGTCAATCTTTAATTTTCAACTTCAAACCCAAAGCATGTAATGCAGGGGACACATACCCAAAACACAGAGGGCCCCTTTTTAAAACAAAGGACACGACTAAGGCCCGCGTCCCCAAACACCGATGTTTTTGGAAATTTTTCCCGGAAACCAATTTGAATTCTGGGTACCAAAATGGATGAATGGCCCAAGCTCGCTCCCACCCAAAAAGAGGTGTTGTCCTTCCCCGCACCCGCGGCATATCTGAGCGGGCCTTCAGCACAGCTGGGATCATTACAGACAAACAATCCGGCTTTTTCCCCAGATAATTTTTGAATTTCATCAAGATGAATCATGCATGGGTCTTTGGGTGATGTTGTGGCCCCAATTGCCGATCACCGATTTAGTTGCCCCTCTACTTTACATTCCCTTCAAAAAGAAAGGTCCTCTTTAAAAAAAAGGGTTTTTTTAAAAAGATTTATTTCTCTCTGGGTATTTTTATCTCAGTTTCCCCAAAAAATCATTTTGCTGTTTTTTCGTGTGGATACTTTTAAAAGACCCCCCAAAGGTTTTTATGACAAAAACGTATTCCATTTACTCAATTTTAAACTTTAGAAATTTTTCCCCATTGTCAATGGTTTTTTAGGGCCTGGTTTTCTGTGAGAAAAACAGGGTATAATTATGGGGGTTTGGAACAGAAATTTTGGCTTCAAAATGGGATTTTCTCCATCCCCATTTTTTTTAAAAAGGGGTGAGAAATCCCAAAAAATTTAAATTTTTTGGGGGCAGGGTTTCCGGGGAGATACAGCTATAATCGGCCCTTTTTAACAGAAATTGGGCTTCAAAGTGGCATTTCTCCATTCACAATTTTAACAGTGGCTAGAAAACATTTTTTTTTAAATTTTTTGGGGCATGCTGTTGAAATGAAGCAATATTACCGGGCCTATTCTAAAAAAAAGTTTTTCTAACAGACATTTTTTTCTTCAAATTGTCAAAAGGGGCTCAAAAGGGTTTATGTTTTTTTAATTTTTGGGGGGGTTTTGCTG
>JAODAL010034712.1:0-43901 GCA_025379985.1 Phyllomedusa bahiana | reverse complement strand
AAAAAAAAAGACAGCCTGCTTAACATGAGTGACTCGAAATAAAAATGATTCCAATTAAAACCCTTTTATTCTCTTCAGTGTAATCTAAGGGGAAAATGTCGTATTGAGTCGTGGGCGACCCCCCAACAAGCGTAAAACCCACAGATTTCTTTTTCCTGCTCAATTGCTGAATCTGATTTCAGTGCTGAATGCGATTAGCATTATTTCACACCCCACAGCCTAATCCTAAATTTTATAGATAAAGCAAAGTGAATGCAATGGAACCCCAACCCTCATCCGCAGGAAATCTTGCTAGTAAAGATGTATAAATGACCTTGAGTTCTGTTTTCTTTTGGGCCCAAATCTAAACAGCAAATGCCCAAAATGGCGTCCAAATCCGCCGACATTTTGACATTGCGGGAGCGCGGTTTTTGGCGCGTTTGCCACACCAGTGCGTTTTTTTTTTTCGCCGTTTCCGTACTTCAGTACGGGGGCCACGGCAAAAAAGTGAGTAGAATCCGCGGAATATAAAAACATGTTGATATTCCCCCTGGTTTTTAAAAAGGACGGTAAAAAAACCGGCTGTTAGACACACTACTGGAAACCCCCAAAGAAACATTTATGCTATCATCATACAGAAAAAACTTGAGACTCCGGTTCACATATTTTGATCAAAAAATGTTTAAGGCCCACCTTTCACGGATCCAATATCGGGGGGGTCCCTATCTATCTTTTCCCCTCAACGACCAAACAGGCCCCCCGCTTGGGCAACCCCCTCAATTATTCAGAAGAAAAAATAAAAAACACCCCAAACCGCAAGCTCCCTTCTTATGACACCGTGAGAGGGTGCGGGGCAGAAAGCCAAAAAAGGAAACACCCTTTCCTTCCCCCTATAGGTTAAAAACAATGTACACCAATATAAAAAAGTTTCTGCACAAAAAAATTTCTGAAAAAACGTATGCAAACCTGGGTGCCACTGGCAAAGGGGGCGCACACATGTAATTAAAACATGTACACACACAGACCCCGCCACGCACACTACTGCAAAAAAGGTGCAAACACTACTGGAAATCCCTAAAGAACATTTATGCTATCTATCATACATGAAAAACTTTGAGATTCTCGGGTTTACAAAATTTGATCAAAAGATTTTAAGCTGCCCCGACTTTCAACGTGATCTCAAAATCGGGCAGTCCTATCCCATCTTTACCTCTCAAACGAGCCAATCAGGCCTCTCACTGGTTTAACCGCCCTCCATTATTCCGAGAGAAAAAAAAAAAAACACCCGCCCTGCAAGCTGCCTTTTTTAGGGAAGCCTGTAGAGTGGGGGGGGACAGAAACACAAAGGGAAGCACCCTTTTTTCCCCATTGGGTTTAAAATCAATGTACACCAAAGTAAACGTATGTTTTTGCACACAAAAACATTTCTGAAAAAACGTATGAAACCCTGGGGCCAGGCGGGGCGGGACCTGAAAATTAAATTACGCACAAACCCGCCGCCACGGACTTTTCTGAAAAAAGGGGCAATACACTAGTGGAAAAATCCCTAAAGAATTTTTATCTATCTTCATACTAAAAAATTTGAGACCTCGTTCACATATTTTATCAAAAAATTTAAAAACTGCCCACGATTTTCAACGTGATTCAAAATGGGGCAGTCCATCCTATCTTTACCTCTAAAATGACCAATCAGAAAAAGTTTTTGTGTGCAGAAACATAGGTTTGACCCAGCGGAGGCCTGAGGGCTCGATTGAGAGGTAAAGATAGGATGGGACTGCCCATTTGAGATCCGTTTGAAAATCCCGGGCCTTAAACTCTTTTTATCAAAATATGTGAACCCAGAGTCCAAAATTTTTTCATGTAGTGTAGACACAGCACACATTTTTTTTGCTGTTATGTAGCACTGGGGAATTGGATTTTCGGGAGATTCAAAATGCTGAAACTACCGAAAAACCCCGTATTATTTTCTGTGTAGAACCTGCCTTATGGGGGAAAAGTTTTTGTAGAACTGCCCGGGGGCCCGCTTTTTGCCCAAGATCTTAAAAAGTGGGCCCTTTATAGCGTCTAAAATGAAGCTTAAAGGGGGTTTTTCACTACAGATTCATCTCACCTCAGTCCGTTTTTTTGAATTCGGGGGGTGTTTACTGGGTTTCACTAGGGTGCATAAAGCCAGGGCTGAGCTATAGCAACCCGCACTGCAGCCCATCAGGAGAGGGTTTAAAAAGGTTGTAGCTAACAACCAGTGGGCAGCCTATCAGGAGAGATCAAACAGGTCTGTAATATAGCAACCAGTGCTGGCAGCCTATAAGAGATTGAACAGGTCGTAGCTTAGCAACCTGCTGGGAGCCTTCGGAGAATCAAACAGGTCTGTAGATACAACCATGTGGCAGCCCCAGGAGAGATCAAACAGGTTGTACCCCCCACAACCATGTGGGAGCCTTCAGGGGAGAAAAAGTTAGTTTTAAGCAACCATGCTGGGAGCCTATCAGGGGAAAATCAAAAAGGTCGTAGCTCAGCAAACCCTGCGGCAGCCCATCAGGGAGATCAAACAGGTCTGTAGCTATAGCAACCCGTTGGCAGCCTATCAGGGAGATCAAACAGGTCTGTAGCATAGCGACCAGTGCTGGAGCCTATAGGGGGAGATCAAACAGGTCTGTACTTTTAGCGACCCTGCTGGCGCCTACAGGAGGATCAAAAGGTCTGCAGCTATAGCAACCAATGTGGGAGGGTATCAGGACAGTCAAAAAGGGCGTAAGCAAGCAACCCGTGCTGGCAGCCTATCAGGAAAACAAACGGCTTAGTTAAAGCAACCAGTGCTGCAGCCTATCAGGGGAAAATCAAACAGGTCTGTACTTTTAACCTGCGGCAGCCTATCAGGGGAGATCACACAGGTCTGTACTATAAACCAGTTGGCACCATCAGGAGAGATCAAAAAGGCTTACTATAGCGACCCAGGACTGATGGCCATACAACCAAAAGGGGATATTAGGGGAAAAGTAGAACACAGAATGGGCATTATTTGCAAAGTGACTTCTTTTTGCAAGATCTTTAACATAAAAAGCAGCAATCCTTGTAGTGAGACAACCCCTTTAAAGGGGTGTTCCCATCTCACACTATGATGGTCTATGGATAGGATATGCCATCAAAGTGTGATAGGTGTGGGTCCTATCTTTGTGAGCCATATCTATCTTGGGAACTAGACTCCCGTTAAACCTCTGTACACAATGGAGAGTCAGTCAAGCCTGCATACAGCCAAACACATGTCCGAAACTCCCATAGAACAGAATGAAAAATTGTGCATAAGCACGATCACTCTGTTCTGTATGGAGATTTTTGGGGTCCCGTTTCTGTGATAAAGGGACCTGCTCCTGTCACACACTGATGGTATATCCTGATGGGAATGCCTCTTAAATACTCGTCTCACCTTGTCATAGATACAGATATCTCTATCTATGTCAATACGTCCTTTCCCTGCAATAAACTGCTAGCTTGTTCACGGTCTGTTCTGCTTAAGCAAACAGCGATGATAAACCCAGGATAATGGTGAACTTTGTAAAGCGCTGACACGTTGCATAAAATAGTTGCTCTGTTTAGGGCTTTATGGTGCTCACTTCTAAGCATCATATTCCCAACAGTAAATGTGAAATCCGTAATTACAGAAATACCGTATATTGTATCCTGGCAGATACCCCGACCCAGTGCAGTGACTGTAACAGAAAATGCAGCCGCAGAAGAGCAGAGTGTCTCAGGACAACAAGTGCAATCAATCAATATACAGTATATGCAACCGCTACACTGCTGAGTGCGGGGCACAGTGGAGTGAGTTTGGATGAGACGGCTTCCTTTCCTCCTCCCTTTCTACTTGGTACCAGTACCACTGAAGTAGAGAGGAAGCGCTGTTCAGCGTTTTGGTGTTGGCACTGACTGTAAGGGTAGCAGAAGCCGCTCTCTGTTAGGGTATGTTCACCCAGCATTTTTGGGACGTACACTCACCGGCCACTTTATTAGGTACACCTGTCCAACTGCTCGTTAACACTTAATTTCTAATCAGCCAATCACATGGCGGCAACTCAGTGCATTTAGGCATGTAGACATGGTCAAGACAATCTCCTGCAGTTCAAACCGAGCATCAGTATGGGGAAGAAAGGTGATTTGGTGTCTTTGAACGTGGCATGGTTGTTGGTGCCAGAAGGCTGGCCCTGAGTATTTCAGAAACTGCTGATCTCCGGGGATTTTCACGCACAACCATCTCTAGGGTTTACAGAGAATGGTCCGAACAGGAAAAAACATCCCGTGAGCGGCTGTCCGGGGGGCGGAAATGCCTTGTTGATGCAGAGGTCAAAGGAGAATGGGCAGACTGGTTCGAGCTGATAGAAAGGCAACAGTGACTCAAATAGCACCCGTTACAACCAAGGTTTGGCGAAGAGCATCTCTGAACGCACAGTACGGCCAACTTTGAGGCAGATGGGCTACAGCAGCAGAAGACCACACCGGGTGCCACTCCTTTCAGCTAAGAACAGGAAACTGAGGCTCCAATTTGCCCAAGTCATCGAATTTGGACAGTAGAAGATTGGAACAAAAAAAATAAAAGTTTGCTCTCCTGGTCTGATGCGTTCTCGATTTTCTGCCTGCGGACATTAGGATTTGTAGGGTACAGATATTTTGGCGCAACAACATGAAAGGCATGTGAATCCATTCCTGCCTTAGTATCAACGGTTCAGGCTGGTGGTGGTGGTTGTCATGGTGTGGGGAATATTTTCTTGGCACTCTTTGGGCCCCTTGGTAACCAATTGAGCATCGTTGCAAACACCTTGTTGGAATCTATTGCTCGAAAAGAATTGAGGCCAGTTGTGACAGGCGGCCAAAAAGGGGGTCCAACGTTACTAGCTTCGGCTGTTCCTAATAAAGATGCCGGTTGAGTGTATATTAGTGAGTTTAACGGTGCTGGATAAACGGCCCAAAATTGGCCCCCCCCCACCTCAGGACAAGCTTCATATCTCACTTCATCATGGGCCGTGCTGATAGGGGGTGCAAAGTAACAGTCGCTACCGGGGCCCTGCAGCTGAGGAGGGCCAAAAGCCGTCAAAACAACATAAGGAGACTCCTGCATGGTAAGTGCGCACATGGTAGCTGGGGGGGGCCCCATTTCACTTTTTGCACTAGGGCCACTAGAGTTCAAAGTTACGCCTCCTGTCCTTAAATGATTGTACTGTAAATATAACCCGTCGTTCGCACAAAGCGTATGTCTCAAGCGTAATGGCGAGTCGTTTTTGGACGCAATTACCGGCCACCCACAACAAATAAGGGACATGTCCGATTGGGCTGGGCCACGGGGACGGGTAGGACCAAGGTAGAGACGGAACCGCTAGGGCGGCCTTCCGTTGACTAGCCCTAAGGGGCAGCAGGGCAGGGCCACGAACTCGCCGGGCTCCAGGCCGTGCCGTGGGCCCTGAAGCGCCGGCGGGTCTCTGTGACCGATTCTGCGGAAGCAGTGAGCGAGCGCTCCCTGCTCAGCAGACGTGGTCAGGGACCCGCTCCCCGGAGGATCGTGGATTTCCTCCGGTTGGAGACGACAGGGCGGGACACAGCAGGGGACGCCGGGGTCTCATAGCTGCTGAGGAACCGCGCGGCCCGTGCGCCTCAGCCGGGCAGCGTCGCAAAGTGTGTTGGTCATCGCGACGGCTTGCACTCTCTCGCGGCGCACAGCGACGTCACAGGCCGTGCTGCCCCGAGGAGTGCGGAGGAAAGCGCGCGGCCGGGTGAAGTGGAGCGAAGAGTGAGCTCACAAGCCCGGGAATCGGGTAAGTATTAAGGTTGTTGTTTTTTAAGTTGCCTGCCTGTGGCCCCCCTATATTCTGCCTGTGGCCCCATACGCCTGACACTGTGGCCCTATTATCCCGCCGGCGGCCCTATACTGTCTGCCTGGGGCCCCCATAATGCCCGGCCTGAGGGCACCCTATAATGCCTGCCTGGTGGCCCCCCCCTATATATTCCTGCCTGCGGCCCCCATAATGCCTGCCTGCGGCCCCCATAATCCGTCCATGCGGCCCTATAATGCCTGCTGCAGGCCCCCATACATGCCTTGCCTGCGGCCACCTATAAATGCCTGACTGTGGCCCCCTATATTCTGCCTGTGGCCCCATAACCCCTGCCTGTGGGCCCCTTTATCATGCCTGCGGCCACCTATTAGTCATAAATGCCAACTCTCGTTTTTGGCGGAGGGGGGGGTCCCGGCATTTGGGGTACACTCCCGCCCTCAGGCGGGAGTTGGCATTTCCTCCGCCGCCAGCAAGGGGGGGTGGTCCTTAATTTACGTCGGGCCAAGAGTAGCGCTAGGTGCGCTTCTCTTGCGCGCCGGAACGCTTACTACAGGTCGGGTGAAGCAGGGCCGCAGCGGACGCTCACCCGCCCGCGGTTCTTATGTGCGGGGAGGAGGCAGGAGGGATAGCTCCCTCCTCCCTCCTCCACCTGTTAGGTACGGCTGCCGGTTGTGTGCGCCGCACATACAGGTCAGCGGAGCAGGGGATAGTGACGCGCAGGACTGAGGGGTGTGGACGCGCGGCTGCTCTCACTTCCCCCTGCCCGCTGAAGAGAGCGGCGGCAGGAGATTGGGCCACGCTGCAGGAGCCTGGTAAGGTATGTTGGATTTTAATTATTTTATTTTATTAAGCTTTAGGGGGCTCTTCCAGCGGATATATACAGACGAGGGCAATACCTAGCACAAAGGGGGCACTACCTGGCAACAAAGGGGGCACTACTGGCAAGAAGGGGCACTATCTCTGGCAACAGAGGGGGCATATTTGGACAACAGATGGGGGCAACTACCTGGAAAACAGATGGGCGGACACTACATGGCAAACAGATGGGGGCACTACCTGGCAAACAGATGGGGGCAACCTACTGGCAAACTGATGGGGGGCACTACATGGCTAAAACAAAGGGGGGAATCTACTGGCTACAGACGGGGATCTAACTTGGCAAAAGGGGGTATCTACTGGTTTGGGGGGTACTACCTGGCTTATAAGGGCACTTTACCTGGCTTTTCTTCCAAATCCGTTTTGCTGTTAGGTGGAGTGGGTATGGCTTTTTTGATGGGCGTGCATATACGGCAAGATGGGCGTTTGTCCCATGCAAACTTTTTCCGTGGCCGCTAGCGCGCCGCCCACTAGGAGTCTCCTGCTTTTTCATTTTCGTAAGTTGGCAACTATGCTATTAGTTACATGCCCTGCACGGCACCCTTATAATGCCTGGCCTGGTGCCCTATATCCAGCCTGGTTGCCTCCCATAATGCCTGATGAGCCCCCCATACGCCTGCCTGAGCCCCCATAAGCAGTCTGTGGTTCCCCATTACGCATGCATTTAGCCCCTAATACACCTGCTGTGGCCCTATATGCTTGCATGTGCCCCCATACGCCTGGCCCTGGTGCCCCCATCATACGCATGCCTGTGCGCCCCATACGCCTGCCTAGCCCCATTACGCCTGCTAAGCCCCCATAACGACTGCCTGAGGCCCCATACGCACTGCCTGAGAACCTTTACGGCTTGACTGTGGCCCTATATGCCTGCATAGGTGCCCCCATACCCTGCCTGCGTGCCACCAAATTCCGCTGCTGGTGCCCCCATACGCCTGCTGTGGCCCCACCTTACGCCTGCCTAAGCACCCATACGCCCCTTGCCTAAGCCCCCATTCGCCCTAACCTGAGGCCTATTACGCCTGCCTGTGGCCCATATCGACTGCCTGTGGCACCATACGCTGCCTGTAAGCCCCCCATACGCTGCCTGTGGGACCTTACGCTGCCCTGAGCACATAATACGCATGCCTGAGTCCTATACGCATGATGTGGCCCATATGCCCTGCCTGTGGCCCCACATACGCCTGCCTGTAGCCCCCAATACGCCTGGCCTGTGGCCTCCTACATTTACGCACCTGCCGGAGCACATACATACGACCTGCCTGAACAACCTAGATATATATTTTGCCCCTGGAGCCCCTTGCTATATACCTGCCTGAGTGCCCCTATTTTT
The DNA here is from genome assembly GCA_025379985.1 of Phyllomedusa bahiana. Taxonomy (NCBI): domain Eukaryota; kingdom Metazoa; phylum Chordata; class Amphibia; order Anura; family Hylidae; genus Phyllomedusa; species Phyllomedusa bahiana. Next base: position 35,897 of record JAODAL010034712.1, on the reverse strand, counting down.
ATATACGTACCTGTCTAAGGACCAATAATCCTATATTACTGACTGACTGAGATGGGACCATATCTATATACTGTCTGGACTAAGGGGGATTATATACCTATAACTTAAGGAGTTCTGAAATTGAGGGAATCTAAGGATATTTGTGTCCAAATCCTCTGGGACGAGAATTGGCCGGGAGCAATCCAGCATGAATGTGTGAAACAGGAGGAGAAAGAAAAAGGATAGTGAACGACGATGATCAGAAAAAGGGTATTACGGTGTGTAATAAATGTAACTTGCAGTGTAATCACTTATATGTCTGCAGAGGTCTACATACAACTAGTAACTACCACTATTTGGCCTGTATGGCGGTGGTATATGTAACAGAGCCTGTGTACAAAGTGATTTCATCAGTGTGGGTATGTTTGGTCGGGTCTGGCAGGATTATTTGGGCCTAAGTAGTAATAGTTTTGGGTCTGGTCTTGTAGGAGTAAATTTTTTAGTAACCAATCATTCGTCTGGTAGATTTGCTCCATGTATCGGTGGGATTATTTTAGTGGAATGTTATTTAGGGGTATTACACTGTAATTACGGAGGTGAGCGATTTTGAAAATGCAAATTTGTCAGGTGCTGATTTTCATTGTGCAGTGACTGCTGAGGAGTATGGACAGATGCTATGTGGAAATGTGCAGAAAATAGGTGACGGACCTGCGCGCAGGGGTGTGAGGAATTAGTGTGTGTGTGGGGGGGGCGGGCGGGAATTTTTTTGAGAAGCGGGGGGGGGGGGGGGCGCCTTGGCTGTACTCGCCTAGGGCACTCCAAAATGCTTGTCCGGCCCTTGCCGCATGGGGATAGGATTTTCCAAAATACGATTCAAAATAAGCATTTAATCAGATTTGGGAAGCTGATTTTGAAGCATATGTAATGTTTACGCTCAAAAAAAATGCCCTTTTGTGATCATCCCCTTACACTGCTGTGATCAGTGGAGTGAGTTTAGATGAGACAGCTTTCTTCGTGTTGGGACATGTTGCCCTTAATGAATAAATCTACCACTGAATATTGTCTAAAGTTTAAAAGCCATGGACAGGGCATATGTGATACTGCTGGCTTACGAGGTCATACAGCTTGTTTAATCTATTGGATCGTTTTGTGATAGTGAAAACCACACTGCTCCCCTGTTATACTGGTGAATGCCATTGAACAGAATGGAGATGAACACAGCGCTCCCCTGTACTGGGAACTCTCATAGAGGAGTATAGGAGGAAACACCATAGCTCCCCTGACTGGATCTCCCATAGAAACAGGATGGAGACCAGAGCGGCTTCCCTGTCATTGGGAACTCCCATAGAACAGAATGGACGAACATAATGCTTCACTGTACGGGGAATCCCATAGAACAGAATGGAGAACACAGCGCTCCCCTGTACTGGGGGACTCCATTGAATAGAATGGAGAACACAGCGCACACCCCTATACTGGGGGACTCCACATAGAATGATATAGGAACTCAGTTGCTCCCTGTACTGGGAATCCCATAGAATCAGAAGGGAGACCACAACGCTCCCCTGTACTGGGGGAGCTACCATAGAACAGAATGGAGAACACAGCGCTCCCCTGTACTGGGAACCTCCCATAGAACGGATGGAGACACAGTGCTACCCTGTATGGGAACTTCCATAGTATAGAATGGAAGAACACAGTGCTCCCTGTACTGGGAACTCCCATAGAACAGAATGGAGAACACAGTGCTCCCCGTGTACTGGGAAACTCCGCATAGAATAGAATGGAGAACACAGTGCTCCCTGTACTTGCGGAACTCCCATGACAGGAATGGAGTACACAACGCTCCCCTGTTACTGCGGAGCTCCCACTAGAAAAACGAATGGAGAAAACAGCGCTCCCCTGTACTGGGAACTCCCATAGAAAAGAATGGAGAAACACAGTGCTCACCTGTACTGGGATCTCCCATTAGAATAGAATGGAGTGTCATTTGCAAGACGTGACCAGCTCTCTACTTCGGCGAGCTGAAACTTTTGGGGTCCTGTTCATGAGATCGGTGCAGGTTGCATAGGTGGGACCCGCACCTACCAAGCTCTGATGATTAACCTATTGATATACTATCAGAAAGTCTATGGGTGGGGGACCAACACCTTTAATACCTAGCTCCTTTTATGAATGCGTTCCCATTATATTCTGATTCTCGGTTTCTTTTTCCAGCTGATATGAAAACTGGCATTTCCATGTTTGTATTTTCTGCATTTTCGGCTAATCACGGTCTCTCATAAACCTCTTCATTGCCTTCCGGTATGCTAAGCGTCTCTTCGGCACTGATGCTGACTTGTTGCCATTTCCTGAACTCTTTCCAATGAGACTGATGTGTAACTACAACCCAAAACCCCCACCACACACCCACCAAACCACCCCACACAAAAAAAAACCAAACTAAAAAACCCAAACCCTAACAGAGACAAACCCAAACAAACACCCCCCCCCAACCCCCCTCCAGACAAGCATCGCATTGCCGCTGGAGCAGTCGTAGACGCTGTGTTTCTATACTATATTCCCCATTATCATCAAAGGTTAAACTTAAAATTTTGACCAGTTATCTGTTGTTTTTTTTTTTTTTTTTTGAAATAGAAAGTAATTCAGGAAGGACAGATACAACAATCAGCCATTCATTTAACCTCATTAAAAAGCAGGGGTCTCAAATGCGGCTTTCCAGCTGTTGGGAAACATAACAACTCCCCTCATGCATTTATAATCATCTGTTACAGTGGGTGATGGGAGGTTGTAGTCTTCCAAACAGCATAGAGGGCCGGCAGTTTGAGACCCCCCACTTGTCTTAAAGGAGTGCGCCGGACATGTACAATGAGGTGTGGAGTGGACACATGCACAGAGCATGCTCATTACCACTGATAAGCTGACGGCTGTTAGATAAAGTGGCTGGGATTGGAGTTTTGAGAGGGGATTGTCTAAATCACAGAAACCATGCTGATAGATAAGCCATCATGGTCAGATAGGTCCTACATCTTAGGACCAATTCTATTTCTACAAGGGGCCTCCCAAAACTTCATTCTTAATAAAGGGAGACAGACGTGGCCGTTGTTTGTGCAGTCACGCTCATTCATTTTATTTGGAGCTCAAGTACAGCCAACAAGGAATATTCAATATGATTTCAATGTCAGATGGGCCCCCAAAACTCCCCTTCTGAAGGGAGAGGTGACCCGCTTGTTTGCTGTCACTCTCCACTCATTTTCATTGGGAGTTCTGAATACAGGCGGAATGCCAACTAGGAGAGTCATGTGCAAGCATGATCCACTTCTCCTTTCAGCATGTAGATCATTTTGGGAGCAGGAAATAGGTGTGGAACTGCACCTAATCTGACGTTGATGGCAAATCCTATCAATATACATCAATGTTTGTGATGGGGACCAAACCATTTAACCATTTTGACGCCACGGTTGGCATTTACTGTGGTGTACTAAATGGGGCCATTAATACTGTTGCGTCCTGATTGGCTGATTTAGGGCGTTTCCAGGATTATGGTCATGGTCAATGATACCCTTAAAAGTACATCTGGTCCCAACTAAAACAAAGCCCTCATGTGGTCTCTCTGTAGGTGGAAAAATCTAGTAATTATGGTACATTTAAAAAAAGAAAAATTAAAATTTTTTTTAGAAGTAGGTAAAACATAATGAAAACTATGAAAATTTGGGGGGACATGTCTGAACCTGGCGCCGACTCTCCAGCTCTACCTCTGTTTTTAATAGTGTACAATCCGTTAGCCTGTATGAAAGTGTCTCTCAGCACTTTATACATAGTGTCCCGCTCTACGGCAAAAGTAGTCTCAGCCATGTCCCTTAGAAATGGTATGGGAATTTGTGTATAAGTTAGTGTACAATTAAGGCCCCCACTTCTTTGGCGCATTCTAAGTGGCGCTTGTCAGACGCAGATTGCACCACAAGTTTTACTGAGGTGGGAAAAAACTTCATGGGGACGGTCTGAATGCTGCTGGTGAAAAGTACAAATTTAACCTTTTATCTGTACTCTGTGCTATAATTGCTATCTCCTCAAATTAATATATATATTTTGCTGGAGCTCCAGGAATTACCTCCACACAAAGTTGTCTGGAAAAGGCGTTTGCTTTAATATCAGGAAGTACGGTACTTTTATAGTGATGTGATTAGTATTCATTGTCGTTGTTGATCATTGGTTAATTAGCTTTTGGGGAGGCAAGTTTATAAGAAATTCAAATACATTTTTCATATATGGTGATATTACAGTAGTCCCGGCGCCGCTGCTATTCCGCCGCCGCCGCCGATGTTAGGGTCCTAAGCCGCTACCAGTCCGCTATAGCTATCGGCTTAGGGGGGGGGGGGGGCTATTATCTTCTGTTATATGTGCAGGCGGCAGGGGTGACGATTATCTACTGTTATATGTGGCAGGGGCGGCCTATTATCTATTGTTATATGTGCAGGGGGGGGGGGCAATTAATCTTACTGTTTATATTTTGTTGCAGGAGCGGCCTTTTATCTACTGTTATATGTGCAGGGGGGGCCTATCTATCTACTGTTATAGGTGCAGCGCCGGGCGCTATTATCTACTGTTAGGTGCTGGGGGGCTGATATTATAGTTATATTGTGCAGGGGGTGGCTTTTATATACTGTTAATATGTGCTGGGGGGGTGATTAATCTACTGTTATATGTGCAGGGAGGGGCTATTATCTACTGTTATGTGCAGGGGGGGGTGATATCTAATGTTATATTTGCTGGGTGGGGGCTATTATCTTCTGTAATATGTGCTGGGGGGGGCTATTATTCTTAATGTTATATTGTGCAGGGGGGCGGCTATTATCTACTGGTATATGTGCAGGGGGGGAGCGTTTATTCTACTGTTTATATGTGAAGTGGGTGGGCCTATTATCTACTTTTATATGTGCAGGGGGGGCCTATTATCTACTGCTATATGGCAGGGGGGGCCTATTATCTACTGTTTATGTGCAGGGGGGGGCTATCTATCTAATGTTTATGTGCTGGGAGGGCTTTATCTACTTTTTTATGTGCAGGGGGGCCTATTATCTACGCTATATGTGCAGGGAGGGGGGCTATTATCTACTGTTATATGTGCAAGGTGGGCCTATTAAATACTGTTATTGTGCAGGCGGGGGCTATTTTCTACTGTTATTTGGGCAGGGAGGAGGGGCTATTATCTACTGTTATATGTGCAGGGGGGGGCAATTATCTACTGTATATGTGCAGGGGGGGGGCTTTTATCTCATGTTATATGTGAAGGGGGGGCCTATTATCTACTGTTATATGTGCATGGGGGGCCTATTATCTACTGTTATTATGTGCGGGGGGCTCTTATCTTACTGTTTATATGTGCAGGGGGGGCCTCCTATTACTCTAATGTTTATGTGCTAGGGGGGACTACTTATCTACTGTTAATATGTGACAGGGGGGGACTAATTATCTTACTGTTTATGTGCTGGGGGGGCTTATTATCTACTTGTTATATGTGCCAGGGGGGGCCTATTATATACTGTTATATGTGCGGGGGCGGCTTATTATCTACTGTTATATGTGCAAAGGGGGGCCTATTATCTACTGTTATATGTGCCGGGGGGGCCTTTTATCTACTGTTATATGTGCAGGGCGGGCGGCTATTATCTACTGTTATATGTGATGGGGGGGCCTATATTACTGTTTTATGTGATGGGGGGGCTATTATCTACTTGTATATGTGCAGGGGGGTATTAACTAGTGTTTTATGTGCAGGGGGGGGGCTATTATCTAATGTTATATGTGCAGGGGGGGGGGGGTTTTATATACTGTTATATGTTGCAGGGAAGGGAAGTATATTATCTACTGTTATATGTGCAAGGGGGGGGGCCATACTTTTTCTACTGTGTATTGTTGCAGGGCGGGGGCCTATTATCTACTGTTATATGTGCAGGGGGGCTATTATATACTGGTTATATGTGCAGGGGGGGGGGCTATTAATTCTACTGTTATATGTGCGGGAGGGGGCTATATATCTATGTTATATGTGCAGGGGGGGCTTTATCTATTGTTATATGTGCAGGGAGGGAGCTAGCTATTATTCTACTGTTAATTTGTGCAGGGGGGGGGCCTATAATTATGTTATTGTGCGGAGGGGGGCCTATTTCTACTGTTTATATGGCAGGGAAAGGGCCTATTATCTACTGTTTATATGTGCTGGGGGGGATATTATCTACTGTTATTGCTTGCAGGGGGGGGGGTATTATTCTACTGTTATTGTGCAGGGAGGGGGGCTATTATCATACTGTTTCTATGTGCAGGGCGGAGGCTATTTTTAACTGTTATTTGTGCAGGGAGGTGGAGCTATTATCTACTGTTATAATGTGCAGGGGGGGGCCTATTACTCTACTGTTATATGTGCAGGGAGGGCCTATTATCTACTGTTTTATGTGCAGGGGGGGCTATTATATACTGTTATATGTGCAGGGGGGGCTATTATCTATTGTTATATGTGAAGGGAGGGGGGCTATTATCTACTGTTATATGTGCAGCGGGGGCCTTTTATCTACTGTTATATGTGCAAGGGGGGGGCCTACTTCATCTACTGTTATATGTTGAGGGGCGGGCCAATTATCTACTGTTATATGTGCAGGGTGGGGGGGCTGTTAATCTACTGTTATATGTGCAGGGGGGGCTATTAATCTACTGTTATATGTGCAAGGGAGGGGGGATTTTATCTACTGTTATATGTGAAGGGGGGGCTATTATCTACTGTTTTATGTGCTAGGGGGGGCATATTATTACTGTTATATGTGCAGGGGGGGGCTAGTTATATACTGTCTATATGTGCAGGGAGGGGGGCCTATTATCTAACTGTTATATGTGCAGGAGGGGGGGCCTAGTATGACTGTTACTATTGTGCCGGGAGGGCGCCTATTATCTACTGTTATATGTGCTAGGGAGGGGGGCGATTTTCTACTGTTATTTGTGAGGTGGGGGCTCCTATTTATTCTATGTTTTTTTGTGAGGGGGGGCTATTATTACTGTTATATGTGCAGGGGGGGCCATATTATCTAACTGTTATATGTGCAGGGGGGGCCTTTTATCTTATGTTTATATGTGCAGGGAGGGGGGGCTCTCTGTTATTACTGTTATATGTGAAGGAGGGGAGCTATTATCTACTGTTATATGTGCAGAGGGGGGACTCTATATTACTGTTATATGTGCTGGGGGGGCCTAATTATCTACTGCTTATATTGTGCAGGGAAGGGGATGCTATTATTTCTTGTTATATGTGCAGGGAGGGGGGCTATTATCTACTGTTTATATGTGCAGGGGGGGCCTATTTTATTCTGTTATACTGTGCAGGGGGGGGGAGGCTATTATCTACGGTTATATGTGAGGGGGGGCCTATTATCGAATGTTATATGTGCAGGGAGGGGGGCTATTTACTACTGATATATGTGCAGGGGGGGGGGCTATTTATCTATTGTTATATGTTGCAGGGGGGGCATATTATCTACTGTTATATGACAGGGGGGGCCTATTACTCTACGTTAGATGTGCAGGGGGGCCTATTATCTATGTATATATGTGCAGGGGGGGGGCCTATTATATACTGTTATATGTGCAGGGGGGGCTATTATCTACTGTTTGAATGTGCAGGGGGGGCTTTTTATCTACTGTTTATATGTGCAGGGGGGGGCCTATTATCTACTGTTTATGTGCTGGGGGGGGCCTATTATTAACAATGTTATAATGTTGCAGGGAGGGGGGCTCTTATCTATTGTTATATGTGCATGGAGGGGTGCTATTATCTACTGTTATATGTGCAGGGAGGGGGTGTATTAACTAGTGTTAAATGTGGAGGGAGGGGTGATTATCTACTGTTATATGTTGCGGGAGGGGGGCTATTATTACTGTCTTATGTGCAGGGGGGGCTATATATTATTGTTATATGTGCGGGAGGGGGGCTATTATTCTTACTGTTCATATGTGCAGGGAGGGGGGCTATTATCTACTTCTATATGTGCAGGGGAGGGGGGTATTATCTACTGTCATATGTTGCAGGGAGGGGGGCTATTGTATCTATTGTTATATGTGCATGGAGGGGGCTGGGCTAATCTATCTTATGTCAATATGTGCAGGGAGGCGGCGGCTTATTATCTATTGTTATATGTGCAGGGAGGGGGGCTTTTATATACTGGATATGTGCAGGGGGGGGCCTATTTTCTATTGTCATGATGTGCAGGGAGGGGGGCAATTATCTACTGTTATATGTGCTGGGAGGGGGGGCGGCTCATTATCTACTGCTATTGTGCAGGGAGGGGGGGCTATTATCTACTGTTATTATGTGCAGGGAAGGGGGGAATTTTAATCTATATTTTATGGCAGGGAGGGGGGGCTATTATCTACTTATATAGTGCAGGGAGGGAGCTATTAATCTACCTATATATGTGCTGTGAGGCCTATAAGAATAGTTACAAACTTTTGAAAATGGAAAAAAGAAGGAGGAATCAAGTGGGCGGCGCGCATAGAGACGCCCGTGGCAAAATTGCGATGGGACTCGCCCATCTTGTCTGTTTGCCTAGCCACTTCAAAAAGCCCACCCACTCCAACTAACTGATAACGGCTTTGGAAGAAGCCAGGTAGATGCCCTTATAGACCAGGTAGTAACCCCCCATAAGCAGGTTTGTGCCCTTACAGGCAGGTTAGATGCCCCCTTGTAGCCAAGTAGATGCCCCCTCTGTAGACAGTAGGTGCCCCCCTTTGTTAGCCAGGTAGGGTGCCCCCCTTTGTTAGCCAGGTAGGTTTGCCCCCATTGTTTGCCAGTAGTGCCCCCTCTGATTGCCAGTAGTGCCCCCCTCTGTTGGCAGGTTACGATGTCCCAATTTGTTGGCAGTAGAGGTCCCCTCTGTTGCCAGGTTAGGTGCCCCCATTGTTGCCAGGTAGTGCCCCCCCTCTGTTGCCAGTAGTGCCCCTCTGTTGCCAGGTTGATGTCTCCTCTGTTGCCAGGGTAGTGCCCCGCTCTGTTGCCAGGTAGATGTCTGGTCCCCTCTGTTGCCAGGGTAGATGTCCCCTCTGTTTGCCAGGTAGATGCCCCCTCTGTTATTGCCAGGTAGTGCCACCATTGTTGCCAGGTAGATGTCCCCTCTGTTGCAGGTAGTGCCTCCATTGTTGCCAGTAGTGCCCCTCTGTTTGCCCAGGTAGTGCCAACCATTGTTGCAAGGTAGTGCCCTCCCATTGGTGCTAGGCAGAGCCCCAAATATAGCTAATACAAAAATTAAAATAATAAATCCAACTTACCTAACCAGGCTCCTGCAGCACAGGCCGCTCACGGGGACGATCATCCCTCAGGCGGCGCAGGGGGGAAAGTGGAGAGCAAGCCGCGCGTACACTACCCTTGCAGCCGCGCGTCCACTTCCCTAGCGCCCGCTGACCTGTATGCGCAGGCTCACACACCGGCGCCGGACTTACAGGGGGAGGAGGGGAGCGATCCCTCCTGCCTACATCCTGCACAGCGAGGCTTCCGGGGGGTGAAACTGAAGCGGGACGCAGCGGGCACTATCACCCGCCTGTAGGAGTGGCCTGGCGGGCAAGAGTAGCGCACTAGGCTATCTGTCGCCGCGGCAATTTTTAAAAAACCACCGCACGCCTGCTGGCGGCCGGGAGGAATGCAACTCCCCCGGGGAAGGGCGGGGAAAAAAGGGGACCCCAAATAGCGGGACCCCCCGACCAAATACGGGAGAAGTTGGCATTGTTGCTTTAAGCTACCTATTATTACATGTGCTGTGGCGGACTATAAGCTATCTATTTACTGCTGGGGGACCATATAACCTTCCATGTTGTGGCCTGGGGGACCTAAACCTGCCTATTATACCTACTGGGGGAGCATAACCTGACATATACCTGCTAGGAGGACCCATAACGCTGCACCATTTACCTGCTGGGGGTCCTAAACATGCCTATATACATACTGGGTGGATCCATTAACTGGCCCATATATACTACTCGGGGGAATCAGATAACTGCCCATATACCTGCTAGGGAGACCCATAACCTGCCCATATACCTGGTGGGGATCCATAACCTGACTATATATCTGCTGGTGGACCATAACTCTTTGCCTACTTATTAACTGCTGGGGGAACTCCAAACCTGCTAGATACCTCACAGGGATCCCATAACCTGCCTATAACCTTACTGGGGGACCATAACTGCTTTATACCTACTGGGGGATCCTAACCTGCCCATTACTGCTAGGGGACCCAATAACTGCCCATATACCCTGCTGGGGTTCAATACCTGCCTATATACCTGCTGGGGACCATGTAAACTTCACACCTACCTACTGGGAGATATATAAGTATTTATCCACCTAATGGGGGCGTATATAACTCTTAATGGGGGACCCTTTTACCTTCACTGGGGGACACATAATTTACTGATGTTGTGAAATACACGCTAAACAGTCGTTTTAAAAGCCGGTTGTTAAGGCTCTCAAGACATGTCAGTTGTAAGTGTTAGCAATCGACTCCGTGGGGACTAGTATACATCATTCCTTCATTTCTGCATGGGTTGCTTTATTATTGCACTGTCTCAGCAAAACACATTTATTAATTGGATATTGTTTGTCCAGTGAAATGCATCTGAAAACCCCTTGGGTGTTGGTTATAAATATACTCTGCGCCATCACTTTGTCTGCTTTTGCTGTATTAGTAATATGTGGTGAGCCATTATGTGTCAATATGTTATTTCAGCATCTTTCAGAACAGCGTACATCATGAAGGTAGTTTCCTTGCATATAAGCTGTGCATTCCAAGCGTTATAGTATTGAATTAAGCTGGTCAAGGGATAATGGAGAGCAGGATGGTTTATGCACAAACAGTATATAGACAGTTTTTAGATATAATCACTGGGACATTAAACGTCTTATTAACAGATTTTATGTTTTCAATCAATTTCCTACACCTGACATACAATGTAGAAATCTTAGGGCCACATGTATGAAAAATGTTTAGTCTAAAATTCACTTTTTTGACATTGGTTACTATAAGCAAGAGTGAGTTTTAGACTAAAGTTTCATACATGTGGCACCAATGTGTTCTGGTGGGATACAGGAGAAGTGTTCTTAATCAGAACCATGTAAAAGGATACGAGAGCAGATTTTTAGCATTTTTTAAATCTCCTATGGGCCGTTCACACCATGTTTCCGGCAAGTGTTTTGCTTTGGATTTGGATCACAGTTTAGTTTGCTTGAATTCAGACAATTCAAATTTCATAGTGGTCTGAACCAACCTTTAGCAGAATTTGTTTACACTTATCCATAACCCTAAGATTGGGTTGGGGTTAGGGTAGGATTAGAATTGGTTTTTTTTTTTTTTTAATGGGGTATTTCATGACTATATTGATTAGGATATGCCTTAAATGTGTGGATAAGTGGTGGTCTATTCTTTGGGATCTGCACCTTGTTTGAGAATAGGGCCCCAAAAATTGGCTTTCTCTTGGTTGTACCCTGGAATTCATAGAACAGAATATGAGAATGACACACAAGTGAGGACATAGGGCGACAGTATAAAACGGGGATGGCCGCGCCAGAAATCTGGTGTTTTTATAACCTGAAAAACTGCCGCCAGTCGCTATTCGCTTATTTTTACATCGCCCGCACAACCAATATCAGGCACATTACAGCGAGCCGTCTAACGCATTAAGGGCCCCCGGGTCATAAACAATGCATTGTGGGCTATGACCCAAATACATGACATCTCACTAGGCCAGTGCCTAATAACCACCCCCAAGTTACACTCAGATTATCACAACCTATGTCTGGCAACTGCCAGCCTGCAACCTACAAGGACTAATTGGAAGAGCAAGGAGCTTTGGCTCCCTTCTCCACCATAGTTTCTATTGTTTACACATTCCTAAAAACACACAAACCAGTTACAATAAATAAGCAAAGCCAAACCAAAGGATCCCAGGGTGTATATTTTGTAATTCTGGGACATACATTAGACCACCCTTGGGCACCTTACTTGTGGGGCCCCGGGCAAACTGCTAGTGTGCCCAATGGAAAAGATGGCCCGGCTATATTTCAGAGCGCCCGCAGCACTTTGTAATGCGATGATTTCGGGGGGGTGGTGTGGGCAGGCGGAGCACACTAGAAAACACATATGAAGCTATAGATTTTATAGGCTTCAGTAAAACACTTCTGCCGCTTTATTGCTGGAAACAGGTAGATAACTTTAGAAGTGGTTTTACCTGAGCCAGAAATGTCATACTAGCGACTAGGAATGCGCCAGATTTATGGACCCAGTGTATGAGCAGGTTCATAAATCAGGCAAATGCTAGGCTATTATTATGCAGCATGAAAATTGGCATTTAAGTGACAAAAAATCATTCCATGTCGCCCCCCTACTGTCACTTTGTGCATGGGAGAGACCTATTTTGTGGTCGGGGACCAGGCACCTATACGACATCCTGTTCCTATCTATCCTATGGCTATGCCATAATATCAGATGGGAATACCCTTTTAGGAGTCATTCGAGGCATTTGATGCTGTAGGTGTTTTCCAGAGGCCCAGAATACACAATCAAGATTTTTTTCCCATTTAGACTTGTAAAGAATTGGTATGTGACATCCCATACAGTAAAATATTGGTAGTTCGCTGACTGCTCTCGCATTATAAAAAAATATATTCAAAGCAATTACTATCCACTGGTTATGTCTTAATAGTGTCAAAGGAGGTTTCCAGATTATCCCGTCCTGTTGATTTGCCATAGGACTCTACAGGACCCGGGACTTGTCTGGCCACAAGCCTTTTTTTTTCAGGCTAATCTACTAATTTTTCTGGCTGGTAAGCCGGATAAATATTTGGTGTATTATGTAAGTGGTCATAAATAGAATATGTAGGTTTTTGTCAATCTTAATAGATTGTAAGCCTTCGCGGCTAGGGTTCTCTCTCTCCATTGCAGGACTGGGGTGGGCCCATGGACCCATAGGTGGATGTTGACTCTAGGGGCCCCACAAGTTGTAGCTGTTTCTGGGCCTACTGGTTGAGTTTATTTTTATGGGGTCCATTTCCTACAGATCCTGTAAGTGGCTCTGTACCTGCCTCATATATCTGCACTCTTGTTTTTTCCTCTCTTTCTCTGCTTTTCTTGCAATTCTGGGCCTGTATATTCAGTTAAAAAGAACTCCAGGTTCTACCGTAACTCGGGTGGGGCCCCACCGGGGGTTTCCAACAATTGCCCTGTGGGCCAGTCGAGCCCGCCTCTCTCTCCTGTACATGGTTTGTTAGTCATTTTATCTCATATTGTACTTGTTCGGTTCTATTTATGTATGTAACCCCCTCTAATGTGCAGCACTCTGGAATCAATGACGCTCTAAAATAATTAATATTCATAATGCTCCTAAAGGGCTAAGAAGTTTAGCAGGACATCTTACACTGTTATATGTTTTTTAAGCTGTACCGTATCTCTGTGCATTATACTTAGTATATCAAATCGCATCATGGAAAAAAGAGCTGCAAAGATGAGGGGCACCCCCGGAACGCTCGTATGAAGATGGGTGATACTGGCTTGGTCGAATATCCCTTTTGCTTCCAAAGACTCAGTGAGTCTGAGCAAATTGAGGATTGTTTCCTTCCAATAGAGGGCTCTTGAGCTTCTTAGTCTTTTACCATAATGCCTTCGTGAAATGCAAGATGCTTAGTAGAGTGCAAAAAGGCAATCAATTTCAAATCCCCACACACCTATATGGTGCTCTCCCCCAAGGAGAGATAGTCTCTTTTCATTTATTACCCAGTTGAATACTTTCCCAGTGACAGCACATAGCATACATTCTGGGTTTTTGCCCAGGCCACCAGGGGGAGGGAGTTATATTTTAATATGTAGATGTGTTGCTATTACCATTGACTTCATAGTGGGCGTCATTTGTTTAGTTTTAAATGAGCTCTGGTCATTCATTTTGCCCACCAGTCTCTTGAATGCCAATTTTCTTTTAAGTAGTTATGCTTTGCGTCATTTATTTTGCCCACTGATTCTATAAATGCCCAAAAACCCATAACAAGATTATGTACTGTATGTCCTATAGTGGGTTGAACGAGAGAGTCAGCCTACATGGCTCATTTCCATAGAAATGAAAAAATTAGGACACAAACCAATGAAGAGGAAGATGAGCCAGAAATAGGTTTTAATGAGCTTTCTGTTAATAAATGAAAAATATTTTTGTTTTAAAAAAAACAACATCTATGGTGTCCACATGGTTTCTTTGGTTAGTTTGATACAAAATAGATAGGGTGGACCGCTTGTATGTCTGAAGTATATTAAGGTCCCCCAGGGTGGGACATTAGTTTATTTCATTATTTTTGACTGTTTATTGATTTTGTTTACAGTGTTTTTTTTTTTGCCCTTTTCAGGCCAACTTTTCTGTGACAACTACAGCATCTGCAATGTCAGGGATATGAGACATGGACGCAAGCGTGCCTCAACGGAACAGGCGCTCACCTGTATTCAAGCAGAATGGGAGAGTCGTGTGCAAACCATGATTGGCTCTACAGCCTTGAACCAGGGACTGGGGACAGGGTATTATGGTGCCCTAGCGCAAAATATTAATACATAGCGACCAAAATGGAAAATATAGCCCACTCCATGCCTCCTGCGTCCCCTTCCTGCCTAGAGTGAAGTGGACCTAGGCGGTCACCAAAATGTCGCACGGCCATGGTCCTGAGCCGACACTGTGGAGGGCCCACATCTCCCAGGATAGGTTAAGGTCCCAGAAGGTGACGCCCCGTACTATCAAACTCTGATTTCTCAGTTTTTTCTTCTGAACCACTTTCTTGTCGTCTCTTTAAATTTCTGGGACCAGGGGCACCATCAGGGCAGAGAAAAAGAGTGGATTTTTCCAGTTCTTAAATAAAACCAGTGCTTCTTTATTTCTAACTGGTTAAAAAAATAACTTAAAATTGTGGGGACAGACATACAGAGCAACAGGTTCAGTAGAGATTGTTCTGTCTTTTTCCATTGAGTAGGGGTAGGCGGTTTGCCGGGGGGGGGGGGGCCCACTGAGCACAGCTGCTACCATGCCCAGTGATACACCCAGGGACCCAGATATTCATTGAGTGCTGTGTGCCTTTGGGGACACAGGGTAGCGACCATGACTTCATTATAACCTCTCCGTCATGTGGTCAAGCCGTCCTGTGACCCCATGACCAGGCCACACAGGCAAGCCATAAGTTATATAAATAGCTGTGTGCCTGGGGGCACAGGATGGCTGACCACATGCGACTCGAGTCATGGTCAGCTATTCTGTGTCCCCAGCAACTCATGTAACAACTGCATGTGGTCAATCAGCCGTCCGCTACCCAAGGTCAGGGACACGCAACAAATCCATTTACACCGGATGTGAATGAACATCATGACTGGACGGAGGTTGCCCCATTGACCCACACGTTGAATGAGGTTGCCCCATTTGACACACAATGGTGATGGGTTGCTCCATTGGTACCACACTGATGGAGTGGTTTTCCCATTTGACCACACGATGGAGAGGTTGAACCATTGACCACCCACGATGGAGAGAGTTGCCATTGTACCACACTATGGAGGGTTTGCCCCATTGACCAACACGATGGAGAGGGTTGCCATTGACCAACGATGGAGAAGGTTGCCCAATTTGACCACACGATGAGAGGTTGCCCCATTGACCACACGATGGAGAGGTTGCCCCATTGACACTCGATGATAGATGGTTGCCCCATTGACCTAAAATGGAGAGGTTGCCCCATTGACCACCGATGGAGAAGGTTGACCATTGACCACATGATGGAGAGGTTGCCCCATTGACCACATGATGGAAGAGGTTGACCACATTGTACACTCGATGGAGAGGTTGCCCCATTGACCACCACGATGGAGAGGTTGCCCCATGACCCACACGATGGAGAGGTTCGCCACATTGACCACACATGGTGAGTTGCGATTGACACCACATGATGGAGAGGTTGCCCCATTGACCCACACGATGGAGAGGTTGCCCATTGACCACACGATGGAGAGGTTGCCATTGACCACACGATGGAGAGGTGTGACCAGATTGACCTCACGATGGTGGAGGTTGCCCCACAATTGACAACATGATGGGAAGTAGGGGGCTTCCCAGTTGGGGTTAAGCGGGTATGTTTTGTAGGATGGGCGTGGGGGGGTGGATTGTGGAGGTTTATGGGTGGGGGTGGGGAGGGTATTTGGATTGCATGGTTTGGGGCGGGGGTTTTTAGAGGGGTATTAGGTGGGGGTGGGGTGAGTGTTGGGTGCGTGCTGCCGGTGGAGGTAAAAAGTCGTGCGAGGCAGTGCTTTAGGGGATAGCATTTGGGACGGCCCTAGTGCAAAAAGTGACAAAGGTGCCCCCAGCTACCATGTGTATATTCTCAGAATACTGGTCTCTGTCCTTCCTATTGTAGGTAAAAAAGTGCTTTTGGGCCACCTAAGGCTGCAGGGGACGGGGTTGCCACTGCTTCCTATGCAAACAGTTGTGCTATTCGCAACTTGCATCCGTGCTGTGGTTACCCCTGTTGTTTTTTTTGTGGCGGGCGCTCAGTGCACAGCTCATCTAATACTGATAAGTAACGGCCAATGCCTGTCTGCTCTGCTGTGCGCTTCACGTTACATTTGGAGCTAAACCACATATAGTTATTTAAGCCCGGAGTAAGTTTGCCTATCAGCAGCCAGCGAGTGATACTTCCAAAAAGTTTATCGAAGATGAGATTGCCAACAGAGGGACACACTCCGGCCACACTCTAAACCACGCCCAAAAAAATATACATAACACCTAGGCACACGACTCTAATCCACGCCCATGCCACTTTTTAGACAGCCAATAAAAAGTGACTCATTCTCAGTTGTTCTTTGTCATATTAGCCTATGATGACATTCTTAGGTATTTTTTTAGGTATATACTGAGAGGAAGCATTTCAGATACTGTTTTACAGCATGGTGAGTCACGTTTACTGTTGCATATCATTTCTCAAATGAAAACAAAAGAGGGACATTTATAGAAGCAAAGAGGAAGACAGAGGGACAAAGGGTTTTAAAAATAGGGACCAGTCACTCCAAAAATTAGGGGACGTTGGAACGAGGTATGGGAGCGAGATGCGCACGTCGTGCGCTAGGATTCATTTATCTGTACTCGATATGGGACCTGTTTTGGCTGATACTATTGTAAGGGGCTACCTACTCAAATTGGACCAAAAAATGATGGTCCACTTAATATGGTTGCAAGATTAGGATAATGGTAAAGGCATGGGGGGGCAGCGTTGGCCCAGATGCTTCAGCTTTATGGGGTCCTGAAATGATCTATGGCATTCCTGTCTGGGACACCTGCTTCACCTTTCTAACGCTCTGGAAATGACCTCTTCCCCCAAAGCTTATTGGAGTATTTACCTTTACTGGGTCTTTCCCCCAGGCCTCTAAGGTGCTTAATCTTGCTGTAGAAAGGGGAAGTAGAGTTGCCAAGTTCCAGCCTTTTGTTTAAGGCAATGAGGAAAAATTTTACAAGGATCAAGAAGTCCACAGCATTTATGCAAACACAAAATTAATCAAGGGGATATTCTAATCTCTAGACATTTGCGGGCCATATCACTTAGGAATATGATAGGAAAATGTCCTGATAGAGGAACGTCACCAACCTCTTGCTCGTGCACAGACGCGAGGATGGTAGGAGAACATGGATGGTGCTGAGTGTATCTAAGAACACCACTAGGCTGTATTTGGAAATACAACACCATCATGATTCATGCTATGGTATTGAGGCATAGCATCAACAGAAGAAAAGGCGATGGTCGGTTGGGATTGGGTGATGTGCGAGGGTACCTGATTACGTGTAAATGGTGGGTAGAAGTGAGAGGTGGATTGTGGCAATAAATTGTCTGAGGATGGAAAATACCCCTTTTAAACCTATTGTAATAACATTGGTTGACTTGGACAATTGCTGGACCATTTTAGCCCCCTTTACTGCTTAACCCCCCCGGGGCCCGTTTTTTGTGATTTGGGGGGTGGGGGCCAATCAAAATTTTTTGCAGCATTTGCCATTTTTGGGAAAATTGAAGGCAAATTGGGTTTTTAGGTTGCCAATAGCCCTTTATATCACTGAAAAAGGGAAAAAGGGGGTTAGGAGAAAGGTTTTGGGGCAATTTTGGGGAAATTTGGGTTTAAAGGGGGTTTTCTCACCACAAGGGTTTACTTGAAACATGTGGGGAAAGGAAAAATAAAGGGACTTTTCCCCAAAAAATCGCTTTTTTAAAAATTTTGCTTTTGTTCGGGGAGATAAAGATATTTTAAAAATCAAAAGCTACTAAACACAAGCTTCTTTTGGGGTTAGGGGGCCCCCAAACCTCCCCTGCTCGCTCTTTTAAAACTGATTGCCCAAAAAACGCTGCCCAATGATGATCCACCCCTTGCAAAACTTCTCTCTAGCACAAAAACTTGTTTACAAAAAGGGGGTTGTCTCACTACTTTGTTTCATCTTAACCAGCCCCTGTTTTTTTTGGTTTAAACCCCTTTGAATTTCAGGAGCGTTTTTTCCTGGTTTCTACTAGGCTGCAGTAGAAGTCAGGTTTTGTACAATAGCAACCATTTCCGGCGGGCCTTTTAAAGGGTAAAAAAAAAAACGGGAAGGGAAGTTTAAAAGCAACCAGTCCCTGGGCAGCCTATCAGGAGAAATAAAACAGGTCTGTACTATACCCAACCACTGTCAGCCAAATTAGGGAATAAAACGGGAAAGGGTAGCTATACAACCAGGGGGGGGCAGCCTATCAGGAGAAATATAACAGGTTTTTGTAGCGAAAGCAACCAGTGCTGGCACCCAATTGGGGGTAATAAAACAGGTTTTAAACAATACCCAACCAGTGCGGGGAACCTTCGGGGAAAAAATAAAACGGGTCTGAAACTAAAAGAAAACTTGCTGGCAGCCATCGGGGGAAAATAAAAAACAGGTCAAGCTAAAAAACCAGTGCTGCAGCCTATCAGGGGAAATCAAACGGGTCTGTAGCATACACCATGCTGGCACCTATGGGAGAATCAAACAGGTCTGTAGCTATAGAACTGTGCGGGCACCTATTAGGGAGATAAAACAAATGTAGCAAACAACCAGTCGGGCACCTATCGGGGAAAAATAACATTTCGTAGCTATAGCAACCAGGCTGGCACCCTATCAGGGGAAAAAAACGGGGTCTGTACAAGCGCCAGTGCGGGTACCTATCACGAAATTGAACGTCTGACCTAAGCAAACCACGCTTCACCTATCGGAAGATTAATTCTGTACTATAGAAACCAGGCTGGCAACCTTCAGAAATTGAACATGTCTTAGCTAAAACCCAGTCTGGCGCCTATCAGAGAAGTGAACAGGTCTAGCTATGGGACCGAGGAACTATGCACCCATACAAAGGGATATCTGGGATTATAACACTGTTAAGACACATATTGCAGAGTGACTTTTTTTGCAAGATCTTTAAAATAAAGAGAAACTGCACGGGTTTTATAAAAGATTTCTAAAAAAGGGAACAAAAGGGTTTTACTAATCAACCTGGCAGGAACGTCCAGTCCTCCTTAAATCTACATATAATGGTTACTATAGGAAGGTATTTTTTTACATTATAAATAGGAGCTGAAGTCACGGGTCTTTTTCACAGCTTCCACTTGAAATCAGTCATCAGTGAAATGCGTCCTCACAGGGAAAAGCGAAGGGGGCCAAAACCGCGGGGGGCAGGGAATCTGAAACCATACCAGGAACACTGCATCCGAATGCATCCAGACCTGGCCCCATCAAGCCTTTCTTTTCAACCGGGCAATTTTATCACAAGCAATCTAAATCTATTTGCAGGGATCCCCACTGGGCCGGGAGCATGATCCCTGTGCATGATCCAAGGACTAAAGGGAACCATTTATTTACATGAATCCATCCTTGCAAAGGCAATTTTAAAATCATGCCCGGGGTACATGGGTCTCATCTTACACTGATTCTTTGTAGCATAGTACTTCTTTTTTTTTTTTTTTTTTTTTTTATAAAACATTAAAAAAAAAAAAGATAAATATATACACACAAAAGCATGCAGTGTACGGGAAAAACTCCCAAGCCCCTAAAGCTGCGCTAAGGCATGTTCACCCCCACGGCTTAACTGGGGGCTAATTACCCGTGGGGCCGGGCGGGAGCGGGGGGGGGCACCTCGCCGGCCCATAACGCTTTACCAGGGGCCGTATACGCCGTAGTAATTCACTTTTCATTATCTCCCCCCGTGGCAGATTCGCCGAGCAGGGAGAGGAGACGTAATCCATAGTTCTCTATGAGAACTGTGGATTACCGTAATGACTGGGGCGTATTCCAGCTGTAATTTGCGCACTCCGGCGCGTAATTACGGACCGAATTACGGCCCATTTTAAGCCTTGTGAACATGGCCTAAGAGTATGTTTGCACAACAGATACTGATGCAGAATCCGAAGCAGATTCCGTGTGAAATCTATGTCCCATTCATGTAAAGGGATTTTCTCACCATGATGTTTCAGTCATAAGCAGTTTTACACTCACTCTGTCTCCTCAGGATATAGGTGGTTCTATAACAGTGATAAGCATCTCTAGTGTCTCTGTAAGTAGCTGAACTGTTAGGCAATGTTCACACGGCTTAACTGCGGGACGTAATTACGCCCCGCAATTACGCCGTGTGGCCGGGGGCGGGGAGGGGGGGGGCTGGCACCCACCGGCCCAAACTTTCATTACCCAGCGACGCTAAACCCGCGGTAATTCACATGCAGGCCATGTTCACACCCGGCTTAAAACTGGACGATTTTCAGTCCGTAATTACGCGCCGGGGTGCGCAAATTACGGGCTGAAAACGTCCTATAGCTACGGTAAACCCACATTCTCAAAGAGAAAATAATGGATTACGTCTCCTCTCCCGCTCGGAATCCGCCGCGGGGGAGATAAGTGACATGTGAATTACCAGCGCGTATACGCGCCGCTGGAATGAAATGTCTATGGGCGAGGTGCCGCCCCCACCCCCCGCCCCCCGTCCACACGGCGTAAATTGCAGGCGTAATTTTCGCTCTGCAAATACACCGTGTTACAAACCTCAATTATCCCCTCCCCGCCCGCGATTCGCCGAGCAGGAGAGGAGACGTAATCCAATTTTCTATGAGAACTGTGGATTACCGTAATGACTGGGGCGTATTCCACCCCTTAATTTTCGCACCCCGGGCCCGGAAATTTAGGGATTAAAATACCCCAAATTTTTAAGCGTGTGAACATGCCCTTAGGTATGTTTCCACGGCGTATTGGGGGCGCTATAGTACGGCCTAAATCCGGGGTTTTTTTTTGGGGACCACGCGCTGACATGCGAAATTCCAAACAAGGGGGGCCGGCACCCCCACCCCATAGAAATCCCTTTGTCAGCGGGGCTAAATCGCCACTAACAATTGACATTCAATTCTCCCCCCCGTACAAACAAATATTGTACGGGGGAACACGCGTAATCCATACTCTCTTGAAGCTATAATTCCCCGTAACTGGGGCACCATTTACTTGGAAAATGACAATATCGAAATGCGCCCCCAAAATACGCAGCATTTTAAGCCGTGTGAACATACCCTTACACTGACAAGTGCAAGAGATGTTATTATGTTTTTATTTCTGGTTGTACAGTTGTGCTCAAAAGTTTACATACTCCGGCAGAATTTTTGCTTTCTTGGCCTTTTTTCAGAGAATATGAATGAGAACACAAAAACGTATTTTCCACTCATGGTTCGTGGTTGGGTGAAGCCATTTATTGTCAAACTACTGTGTTTTCTCTTTTTAAAGCATAATGACAACCAAAAACATCCAAATGACCCTGATCAAAAGTTCACATACCCCAGTTCTTCAAGGGGTTTTGCCACAAAGTGAGTTCCTTACCTCTTATCTGCTCAGGAGAGAATATAAACAAAGCATGCTGAGTCATGAACGGCTGCAGGGGTGAGAGGGAGGGGGCTGAGCAGAGAGCGAGGAAGAAGGGAGTGTCTGCAATGTTTACTCAAATAATTACATTACAACCAGTGGATTCTCAATACAGCAGACAACCTCATACACTGCACTTTCTCCCCAGACCCTTGCAAGCTCCTTCATGTTCCCTGTCATCAGATAAGAAGTGCAAACATGTAAGTGGGGCCAGATCAGCTCCTGATAGTGTCCTGGTCGTGTCTAATGTAAACTGTCAGGAAACTAAGGGGGACTGAGCAATGCTGTAGATCTCACAAGCTTCACTTTTTGTAATCACATATATTTAGAAAAGTGATTAAAAACCCATTTTGGAGGATCCCACGTCAACATTACATCGTGGCAAAACCCCTTTAATACCATGTATTGCCCCCTCTCACATCAATGACAGCTTGAAGTCTTTTCTGGTAGTTGTGGATGAGGCTCTGCCCATTCCTTTTGGCAAAAAGCCTCCAGTTCCTGTAAATTCCTGGACTGTCTTACATGAACTGCGCTTTGCTTGGATCTTCCCAGAGTGGCTCAATGATATTGAGGTCAGGTAGATGAGATGGCCACTCCCAGAACCTTCACTTTGTTCTGCTGTAGCCAATGACAGGTCGACTTGGCCTTGTGTTTTGGGTCGTTGTCATGTTGGAACGTCCAAGTACGTCCCATGCACAGCTTCCGAGCTGATGAGTGCAAATTTGCCTCCAGTATTTGCTGCATTCGTCTGTTCTTCAACTTTGACCAAGTTTCCTGCGCCTTTGTAGCTCACACATCCCCAAAACATCAGCGCCCCGCTTCCGTGCTTTACAGTAGGAATGGTTCCTTTCGTCATAGGCCTTGTTGACACCTCTCCAAATGTAACGTTTATGGATGTGGCCAAAAAGTTCCATTTTGGTCTCATCACTCCCAATGACCTTGTTCCAGAAGTTTTGAGGCTTGTGCTGTTTAGAGTATTGCAGGTGAGATATTTTGTGGCATTTTTGCAGTAATGGCTTTCTTCTGGCGACTCCACCATGCAGCCCATTGTTCTTCAAGTGCCTCCTTATTGTTCATCTTGAAGCAGCCGCACCGCTAGTTTTCAGAGAGTCCTGCATTTCATCTGATGTTATTTATGGGTTCTTCTTTGCATCCGGAACAATTTTCCTGGCAGTTGTGGCCCAAATTGACCGTGGTTTGGTTTTTACCGAGCCCCTGTTTTTCCAATTGTTAATCACAGTTTGAACACTGCTGACTGACTGTATCAATTCCTTGGATATCTTTTTGTATCCCTTTCCTGTTTTATACAGTTCAACTACCTTTTCCTGTAGATCCAATGACAATTCTTTTGCTTTCCCCGTGACTCACAATCCAGAAGCTTCAGTGGCTGGATGAAAGATTCAAGAGTCTGTCTGGATCCCAGAAACTCGCTCAGCTTTTATGCACACACATGATAATAAGCAAACGGGTCACAGGTGAGGATGTTACTGTACCTTTAGTAGCCATTCAAACCCATTTGTGTCAACTTCTGTGCATGTTATCAGGCCAAAATCAAGAGGGTATGAGAACTTTGATCAGGGTCATTTGGATGTTTTTGGTTGTCATTATGATTTAAAAAAGAGAAAACGCAGTAGTTTGATAATAAATGGCTTCACCCGACCACGAACCATGAGTGCGGAAAAAAAGGTTTTGTGTTATCATTCATATTCTCTGTAAAAAGGACAAGAAAGCAAAAATTCTGCCGGGGTGTGGAAACTTTCGAGCACAACTCTAGATTTGTATTTTTCTGTCGCCTGTATAGTATTATGGTGGCGGCCATGTTGCCTGATCTGCTTTTAACAGCATTTAGAGAGATGCTTTACAGCAGCTTCATGGGCATAGGAGCCTGTGAACAGGAGCAGACCCATTGACTTCTATAGGAGAGTTTTCTAGGCTCTGTGACCTGGGAAGAAGTCAGTGTGCAGGGAGGAAGAGAGGGGGAACTGTGATATCTCCTATTGTGACTGGGGGACCTGTGTTATTTACACTATTGTGCACCTTTCAGTGTAATCCTCTTTGCTGTAATGGCAACTGCTGAAATTTTTTTCCCTCTACGAACAGAAAGTTCAGACATTATAACCTAGGCCCGAAGTAGAATGCAAACTTCGGGATTTTTAAAAAGTATTAAAGTATAGGGAAAATAAAAAAAAAAAGATTTTAATTAACCAATTTTTTGGAAGGCACGTTCCCTTTAAACGTTGATACAATTTTTTGCCTCCATCACAGCCGCTACATGTAGCCATTGACCTGCAGTGTAAGTTGCTGTAAAATGGAGCTACACTATAGCTCTTTTATTGCCCAGAGGGCAGTCTGAATTCTTGGTTTCCCTTATGGAGAAAAATATAATTTTATGAACAATTACCTAAATGCTTGAGCATTTGCTATTTCCATGTGTTTGTGCCTAATGCTGAGACATTGAATGATGCCATGTTGATAAGATCTATCTTAATATTCTAAACACATAAGCAACAAAATTTCCGGGCTCAAAAATTGCAGAATGCATTGAAATTTTTAAGGAAATAACATAAAACACAACCAAAAAGAAAAACACAAAATTGGACCCACCGGGCCAGATGCATTAATACAAAAACCTATCTAGGCAGGGCTATCTTATCTATTGGGCACACTAGACAGTTGTCCAGGGGTCCCAAACACATACAGGCCCTCAGTGGTTGAATGTATGTCCTGGGAATCCTGGACAGCCTTGGCCATGGGGGGGTGCTCTTTTTAACTTTTGTGTTTAAAAAACCCTGTGGACAGGGAGCCATTGACTCCCTGCCTTGCCAATTAGTCTTGTAGTCTGTGGTCTGCTTACAAGATGTCAGAGGGGTGTCCTAACAGAGGTGACATGATGATATGGGTGTGCTTTTACGTGTCTAAAGGCATAGCTTGGTATGATATCATTTATTTTGGGGCGTCTTTACAGCTGCCCAAAATGGGGTTTTCATATTCAAAGTTATACCATTGAAAAAAGACCTTCCACAAATTCCAAACCCAAAAGTGGGGAAAAAAGGGTTGGAGGAAGGGAACAAACATTTAAAACCCCGCCCCCCCACGGGGAATGCCCCAAACCCCCCAAGGCAAGAACCAAACTGTCCCAAAGGGGAACTCCATCTCTGACCCAGAGCTGCCACCGCCAGGATCCAGGATTTTACATAGCTATGTAAAAGGACAGAAGGATTGTGGGGGAACCCAAAAAATGTGGAAACCCTGGACCCTGGGGTTGGGGGAGGTGAAAACTGTAAAATTTAGGGATCAGCGGGGAGGTTGGACACACGTTTTTTTTTAGTAAACTTCAGAGCAAGTATCGGGTCTGGTTGTCACAGGGGTAAGAGTTGGGGGGGTGACTGCCCCACATCTTCAGGGTCCAGGGGCGGATTGGTGCCGTATGTAAGCCTGGAGACAGGTGGGGAAGGGGGATTTTGTCTGGCAGTGGAGGGAAAAAAAAAAGGTGTGCTCCCCAATTTCCCAGGGAAAAAGACCACACGCGAGTCTCAGTTGGAGACAAAAAGGGAACCTGGAGGCCAAACTGGCACGGGCGTAAGTGTCCCACAAGGGCTCTGTAAACGTTTTGTTTTCCTCGTTTGGCTGAATTAAGCCCACGTTTTTGTTTGTGTTTTGACAAATAAACGCCTGGACGTTTAAACAGAGCTAAAGGACTGGTCCTGTGTTATCCTACCACCGAGCTGATCCCTTACACTACATACGCATTAATATTCTTTCGTTTCAGGGAGATATCCAAGCCTTTCTTGAAACTCCCAACTGTTCCTGCTGTGACCAGCTCCTCAGGCGGCTATTCCAGAGATTTACAGTTCTTACAGCGAAGAACACTCTTCTCCTCTGGAGATTGAATCCTTTTCTCTAGCTGAAGGGAATGTCCCCTTGTCTTTTGAGGGGGATTTACATGAAATAATTTTTCCCCATTCTTTTTGTAGGGACCATTTATATAAATTAAAGGGGTTGTATCATTTCATTAAATGGTCTTCAGAATAAGGGGACAGTGAAAACAAGCAATTTTTGTAATTGGAATGTCATTTGCAAAGATGTCTTGTTTTCACAGTCTGCCTTATCTTCGTTTTGTGCAAACACTGTTCCCCAGTGCCGGTCGGATTCCCCCTCCTTGCATTTCATTGGCTGATGACTTTACTAATTTAAATTCTGTTCGGCCCCCGGTCGTATTCACGGGAGCGTTGCATTTTTTCCTGCCCCCCTCTCCTCAAATAAGGGCCGGCAACAATTTCACTCTATACAGCTAGCAGCTCCTCAGTGACACTGCAGCTGCTTCTACTATCAAAAAACAGCAGAATTGTGCCTCGGTGCCTAATGCTCCTGCATGTAAGGGGCCGGCAACAATTTCACTCTATACAGCTAGCAGCTCCTCATACACACTGCAGCTGCTTCTACAATCAAAAAAACAGCAGAATTTGGGTTGCCTCGGTGCCTTGTGTAAACATAGAATGGAGACGGATCTGTGCTCCTGGGGGATTCATAGAAGACTGTATTAAACCCGGTAAAAAAAAACTTAAGCTGTGAGAGGAGAATAGATCAGTGCTCTTGAGTTCATAGAAGACTGTCTAGACTGAATCAGGCCTGTGGTATGTAAACAGCTCTTACAAAATAAGGCTGCATAGGGAGAGGACAGTGACATGTGGACTCAGAGGGGGGGGGGGGGAAATACTGACTCGGGAGCGAGCATGAACAGTGAAGGGGGAGGTGTTTGTCTTCCCCTTCATTTAAGAAACACCCAGCTGGGGGAGGGGGAAGAAACGCCTAGATTCAGAACTGAGAAAATCAAGCTTCAAGAAAACAGCCGAACTGATGAAGTGATACACCCCCTTTAAGGGATGACATTCCGAACTTTATCATTTAGGTACAGATAAATAATAATTAAATAAGGCAAAAAGAGGCATGGACCGCACATCCTCACAGTGTTCGATGATGTACTGCTTCTCAGCAAAAGTTTACAAAAATGAAGATGAGATTTTTAGTAAACTTTTTATGAAATAGTATAAGCCCACTTGCTACTTCACGGCGACCTCTTTAAAGTGGGTCTCTACACTCATGGGAGTAGCACTGCATGGCGACCACTGCTGCAACAGCCACACCAGTGAGGGGCACAACCCAAGTGGCAAGTGGGCTTACACCGTCTGATCAAAAAGTATACTAAGACCCTCATCTTCATCTTTGTACATTTTTGCTGATAAGCAGTAGATCAACCTATACTGTGAGGATGTGCAGTCCATGCCTCTTTTTGCCTAGTTTGAATAATAAAAATAAGGTGAAAAAAACAACATATAAAATACTTAAATTTTTTTAAAAAGCATATCATGACTGTTTAGGCCAGAGTGAGCCTACTTAAAGGGGATTTATCGCTTCATCAGTTCGTCTGTTTTCTTGTAGTTTCATTTTCTCAGTTCCTCAAATCCAGGGACGTTTCTTCACCTCCCACCTAGGTGTTTCTTAACTGGAGGGGGAGGACATCATCCCCCCCTTCACTGTTCATACTCGCTCCCGAGTCAGTGTGTTTGTTTGAGATCAGTTGGTGGGGATAGCACATCCCTGTTCCCCCCCCCCCCCCCCCCTGTCTGGGATTCCACTCCACATGTCACTGTGTCGTTCCTCTACCTATGCAGTCTTATTTTGTAAGAGCTGTTTACATGCCACAGGCCTGCATTCATTTAGACAGTTTCTATGAACTCAGAGCACTGATCTCTTCTCCTCTCACAGTGGAGGTTTGTTACAGTTGAATCCAGTACAGATAGTCCTCGATGAACAAATTCAAAGCAGGGAGAGATCGTTTCCCCCTCACAGCTGGTGGTTTGTTACAGTTGTATCCATTTTTTTCTATGAACTCCTCCAGAGCACAGATCTGTCCTCTCCCAGCTGGGGGTTTGTTACAGTTGTATCCAGTCTTCTATGAACTCCTCCAGAGCACAGATCTGTCCTCTCACAGCTGGGGGTTTGTTACAGTTGTATCCAGCCTTCTATGAACTCCTCAAGAGCACAGATCTGTCCTATCACAGCTGGGCATTTGTAACAGTTGTATCCAGTCTTCTATGAACTCCTCCAGAGCACAGATCTGTCCTCTCACAGCTGGAGGTTTGTTACAGTTGGAGATAGTCCTCGATGAACACATTCAAAACAGCACAGATCTGTCCTCCTCACAGCTGGGGGTTTGTTACACTTGTATCCATTCTTCTATGAACTCATCCAGAGCAGCACAGATCTGTCTCCCTTCTATGTTTACACGCAGCAGCATTAGGCACCGAGCACAATTCTGCTGTTTTCTGATTGGAGAAGCAGCAGTTACTGTGCAGCTGCTGGCTGTGCAGAGTGAAATCCTGTCGGCCCCTTATTCTGAGTGAGAGAGGCAGGAATGCGCGCTCCCGTGAATACGACCGGGGGCCAGACAGAATGTAAATTAGTAGAGCCGTCAGCCAATGAAATGAAAGGAGGTGGAATCCGACTGGCACTGGGGAACAGTGTTTACAGAAAACGAAAAAATGGGAGAATGTGAAAACAAGACAGCTCTGCAAATGACATCCAATTACAAAGTTGCTTGTTTTCACTGTCCCTTTGTTCTGAAGACCATATGAGAAAACCCCTTTAACTAGTAAAAAAGGTACCCAGACAAGAAGAGAGAGGCACAGTGGGATTTGGGTAAAAAAAATTAAGACTATCCCTCCAAAAGATGTCAACTTGGGAGGTATGGGAAAATGGAATTTAGAAAATGTGAAACATTTTATTTTTGTGATCAGACAGCGGAGGAGACCGCTATACTTGTTCTGTTCCTTTCCATTAAAGGGGTTTTGCCACTAAGTAAAATTGAGGTGCGAAGTTTGAAAATTAAATAATAAACATTTTTACCATTCATCATTATTAAAAATTCTGCAACGTTTTTGTTTTAGCTGCTTCCTTAGTGATCCATTGTTTACAGCTCGTCTCCAGGGGATACGACCAGGGCTGTGAGCTCCTCAGTCCTGGTCGCACATGCTCAGACATCACCTCTCCTCTCAGGCAGCTACTGAGTGTTAAAACCCAGGGTGCTGTCATTCTACTCCTGTCCTCTGTACTCCTTAGTAATTAGTCAAACAGTGAAAATAAAAAAAATAAACCTCAATCAGGTCTGTGCATTGATAAAGAGAAAAAAAAATCCACAGGTTAAGTTCCTGCAGGAATTTGAAACAAGGACCCTTGTGCTGTAAAGCAAAAATGTTACCTCTGAGCTACAATGTAGCTACTTACAATTCTATACATATAACAGACCTTTCTTTCACTAGAGAGAGGAAAGGCTTGTTGATGTCATCCCGCTGGGTCACATGATATGTAATTCAAGCACACAGAGCTGAAGAGCTGGATTCAGGAGGTATGAAATGAGATTGTGGAAAAACCCCTTTAAGTTTATCTGTCTTTCAGGGAACTGTGTTGGTCTCTGGACGGTATGACACACAGTCTTTGGTTGTCTCACAGCTGAGAGACCCTTATGTCAAAACAGAACAAAAAGTTTGGATGCTGTGGTTGACATTCCTGCAAAGAAGCCTGCAAACGCTAAATCTAAAATATAACCTTTATCAGATCCTTATAAAAACATAAACCACTTTAAAACTTTCTAAGCAGCATAATCACCGCTGTCTATACAAACTAAAGGTGGTGTAGATAGCTGTCCCTCCCAATGCCCTATACTAGACCTAATTCAGGCAGGGTAGTCGTCCCGAAAGGGTGGGCCCCACCTATAGGCTAACCTGTTAGTTTCCTATTAAATCCCTATATAAGGTACTTATACACCACAAATACTATACGTGTGAATGAAAACTACAGAAAAATATCAATCCGAGGGACAGAATCCAGACAATACACCACCACTAGGAGGCAAAAAAATATCTCAGGTCAGATGAGGGATAATTCATACATGACAGATATATACGACCTTAAGCTGATTCCTCAAAAGTCCTATTTTATTGACGCTTTTCCCCCTGTTCCTCATATCAGGGTTCATCAGGGGAGCATAGGTAAACCAAGATAAGGAAGAAGAGCAGCGGCGATAATGCTGCTAAATGCCTTGATGATAGACACCACTGTTACATGTCTGTTACCTTTTTATAGCTGAGGGCTAACATATTGAGGCGCGCCAAGTCACTCGGCATCCCCGCTGGTGTACTGCGCATGCGTCCACGTCAGACCGGTCTCCTAGAAACCAGATTAGTTCTTCCGGTCATGCGCAGTTACGATTTCAAGTCCGCCATAGAGCGGGTACATGCGCATGCGCCCGCATCACACCCGGCTTTCATAGAGACCGGACTAAGCTCTTCCGGTCATGCGCAGTTGCGCTCACCTCACCGCAAGTAATGCTGCCACCAGGTTCATCACCTAGGGAACCTGATGCCACACAACTTAGCTCAAGACCGGGATGAAAGATTAGGGGACTAATATTAGTATTATATTGCACCATGTAGCTTATCAGTTCTATAGTCCCAAAAACCAATTAAACATATTAAACTTTGAAGTTGGTACAAATGATAACCCCTTAGAGAGTATATTCAATTCCTCCGTGGTAAGGGACCTCTGAGATAAATTGATCACTTGATTTTGCCTTTGTTGGCACCCTTCCCTGTTTTTTTGGGCTGCTGGACCGTAGTTTCCCTGAGTGCATAGGGTGGGCCTCCCTGTTGATCTAAAAAAGGAGGGGGGATTTGAGAAGATGCTGGGGAAGAGGATGATCCAAAATTCTGTGGATGGTGTCCTTTGAGATTAGGGAATTGATGAACTGTCGGACTCAGGGGGGGGTTTGTACCTTTGTAACTGAGATGTGGTAAGCAGAAATGTGGGAAAGGACTCTGAGATCGATAAAGGTCGTATTGGAGAGCACATGGGAGACATCAGGCAAAGGAGAGGGGACCCCGATAGCAAGACATGTCTGGCAGGAACATGGAGGTGAAACAAACGGCATCGCATTTGTTTTGTATTGAACAAATACCAAATAACTTCAGAAAAGGGAATATTGATAACAAATTATTGTGTAAGGAAACCGAATGGATGTACCGACTGAAATCGTTGCAACCAGAGGGTTTGGATGAGACATTGTACTTTGGTTGCTTTATATGATTACTGCACCCGCAGTTTCACCAAAT
Organism: Phyllomedusa bahiana; assembly: GCA_025379985.1. Lineage (NCBI taxonomy): Eukaryota > Metazoa > Chordata > Amphibia > Anura > Hylidae > Phyllomedusa > Phyllomedusa bahiana. The sequence goes on along the minus strand of JAODAL010034712.1, from coordinate 4,773 downwards.
GTTGGGGTGAAAATATGTGACATGATAGTCATAAATCCCCGAATGTATCATAGAAAACCGATTCTTTACTCCATTATATTTAGCATATATCTGTTGACTGTTCATGTGTCCTTTTGGCAGGAGGAGGCCATATATATATATGGAAAATAGAGGGTTTGGGTGTGTGTTTTACTTTTATATGTAATGTCTACCCCCATATCTTGTCATGACGAAGGATAAGTACGGACTTAAAAACTAGACCGAATTGTGGATGAGGAGGATGTATGAGTTGACTGGTTTTTGGGACTATAGAAATGATAAGCTACATGGTGCAATATAATACTAATATTAGTCCCCTAATCTTTCATCCCGGTCTTTAGCTAAGTTGTGTGGCATCAGGTTCCCCAGGTGATGAGCCTGGGGGGCAGCATTATTGCGGTTTAGGTGAGCGCAACTGCGGCATGACCGGAAGAGCTAGTCCGGTCTCTATGACGCCGATGTGATGCGGGCGCATGCGCAGTGTACCGCATCTATGGCGGACTTGAAATCGTAACTGCGCATGACCGGAAGAACTAATCTGGTTTCTAGGAGACCGGTCTGACGTGGACGCATGCGCAGTACACCAGCGGGGATGCCGAGTGACTTGGCGCGCCACAAAATGTTAGCCATCAGCTATAAAAAGGTAGCAGACATGTAACAGTGGTGTCTATCATCAAGGCATTTAGCAGCATTATCGCGGCTGCTCTTCTTCCTTATCTTGGTTTACCTATGCTCCCCTGATGAACCCTGATATGAGGAACAGGGGGAAACGCGTCGGTAAAATAGGACTTTTGAGGAATCAGCTTAAGGTCGTATATATCTGTGATGTATGAATTATCCCTCATCGGACCTGAGATATTTTTTTGCCTCCTAGTGGTGGTGTATTGTCTGGATTCTGTCCCTCGGATTGATATTTTTCTGTAGTTTTTATTCACACGTATAGTATTTGTGGTGTATAAGTACCTTATATAGGGATTTAATAGGAAACTAACAGGTTAGCCTATAGGTGGGGCCCACCCTTTCGGGACGACTACCCTGCCTGAATTAGGTCTAGTATAGGGCATTGGGAGGGACAGCTATCTACACCACCTTTAGTTTGTATAGACAGCGGTGATGATGCTGCTTATAAAGTTTTTAAGTGGTTTATGTTTTTATAAGGATCTGATAAAGGTTATATTTTAGATTTAGAGTTTGCAGGCTTCTTTGCAGTGACATTTGTTTTCCAGACTCTTGAAGAGATGGTGACTCCGGTAATGCAAAAACCTACCATCAATCTCTGTGACTTTTAATGTAGCTTTATGCAATTCGTCTGGAAAAAATAAAACAAGTCAAGTGATATGACAGAAGAGCTTCACCAGCAATGCCTGGCAGCTAAATGCATGTTATCGAGTAAACCTCCCACACCAACGCACACGTCTGTTCTCTTGCAAGAGGGAGTTGTAGAGGCAGTGTTTAGAGAGCCATCTGTTTCAATGACAGGGAAATAAACTACCCAAATCTTATGCAATATGTTGTTTTTTGACAGAGAAAGCAATTGTTTCTATTTTGCTGTCATGTTCTTTTTTAAGAGTAATTAAAACTGCTTTTTTTGGCAAAACAAGTAATTTTTTGTCAAGTGATATTCACCTCCTTACAATGTGTACTGCCAGTCTGAGAAAATGGTAGATGGGGAGTTAAAGGGTTTTTCCCAACATAAACATTTATGTCATTTCAATCAGATGTGTCATTGCTGTCAAGTTGATGGAACCTACTAAAAAATCCAGGGTCTCGGTTATGTTTTTTACGGGACAGATAGTTTAACATGCAAGACAGAGGTGGACACCATGACCACAATGTCATGACCACCGTGACCACAATGTCATGACCACCGTGACCACAATGTCCTGATCACCATAACCACAGTCATGACCACCGTGACCACAATGTCATGACCACCGTGACCACAATGTCGTGAGCACCATAGCCACAATGTCATGACCACCATGACCAAAATGTCATGAACACCATGACCCCAATGTCGTGAGCACCATAGCCACAATGTCATGACCACCATGACCACAATGTCATGACCACCATAACCACAATGTCCTGATCACCATAACCACAGTCATGACCACCGTGACCACAATGTCATGAGCACCATGACCAAAATGTTATGAGCACCATGACCACAATGTCATGAACACCATGACCCCAATGTCGTGAGCACCATAGCCACAATGTCATGACCACCATGACCAAAATGTCATGAACACCATGACCCCAATGTCGTGAGCACCATAGCCACAATGTCAGGACCACTATGACCGCAATGTCATGACCACCATAACCACAATGTCATGACCACCATAACCACAGTCATGACCACTGTGACCACAATGTCGTGAGCACCATTTCCACAATGTCATGACCACCATGACCAAAATGTCATGAACACCATGACCCCAATGTCGTGAGCACCATAGCCACAATGTCATGACCACCGTGACCACAATGTCATGAGCACCATAGCCACAATGTCATGACCACAATAACCACAATGTCATGACCACCATGACCACAATGTCATGAGCACCAAGACCACAATGTCATGAGCACCATGACCACAATGTCATGACCACCATAACCATAATGTCATAAACACCATGACTCCAATGTCCGCCCAAAATGTCAGACCACCAAAACCAAAAATGCCCTGATCACCAAACCACGTCATGAAAATGTGACCACAATGTATGACACCGCCTCAATGTCATGACATCAAAACCCCAAAAATGTCATGACCCCCATGACCAAAATGTTATGACTCATGACTACAATGTCATGAACACCATGACCCCCAATGTCTGAGCACCATAGCCACAATGCATGCCCCCATGCCCAAAAATGCCCATAAACCCCTGCCCCCAAAAGTCAGAACACAATGCCCCCAATGTCGTGAGCCCTAGATAATGTCAGGCCCACTATGACCCGAAATTTGTCATGATCCCCTCCCACAATGTCATAACCACCAAACCACAATGTCTGCCCACCAGACCCAAAATGCGAACCCTGACCCAATGTCATGAACCCCAGACCCCAATGTCATGACCCCTACCACAATTCATGACCACAAAACCCCCCAAGTCATGAGCACCATGACCACAATGTCATGACCACCATAACCATAATGTCATGACCACCATAACCACAATGTCATGACCACAATAACCACAATGTCATGACCACCATGACCACAATGTCATGACCACCATAGCCACAATGTCTGCCACCATAACCACAATGTCATGCCCACCATCCCCAAAAATGTCTGTAAACCATGCCCACAATGTCATGGTTCCATGCCATAATTTCATACCCACCATTGCCACAATGTCATTACCACCATAACCACAACATCATGACCAACATGACCACAACATCATGACCACCATGACCACAACGTCATGACCACCATGACCATGATGTTGTCATGAATGTCTTACCTGGAAAATACCATTAAAATAAACTACAATTGGTAGCATGATATATGGTTCAGAAAAGTTCAAAGGAATATTCTCACCACACTGATTATTTTAAAAACATGTGGAAAAGGTAAAAAAAAGACTTTTCCCAAATACTTTTGCTTTTCGGGGTTTTTTGCTTCATTTAGAGTTAGATTTTTCTTTGTCCTGAAAATTTTTCAAAAGGTTTCCTAGGTTACAAACCACAACTCTCTGCTGTAGCAGAATCTAGGATGCTGTCTTCAGTCCTCCTTGCTGTGTCTTATCAGAAGCACAAGAGCTATATGCTTTACAAGAGGTTTATGTTTCTGCTTTACAAGAGGCTTATGTTTCTTACTGACAAACTGTAATATTTTAGATCTATGTAGGATTCTGCCCTGCTGTTAAACTTTTCCATCACCACTATCCTCAAAGGGGTCAGCAGGGAAAAAAGCAGAGCTGAAAATTTGCCCTGCTGTAGACCACGCCACCTTAACAGGAAATGGGAGACTGAAACTGTTGAACCACGCACAGCCCCAAAAGGAAGTAGGGCCTGAAGCTGTAAACTGCCCCCGCCTGAACAAAAATGGGGGCCCGAAAATGTAGAACCACCCCCAGCCTGAACAGGAATAGGAGCCCGAAGCTGTAAACTGCCCACACCTGAAACAGGAAGTGGGGGCCGAAAGGTAGAACCACCCAAGCCTGAAAAGGCTGTTGGGCCAGAAACTTTTTCTGGAAAAAGGGCTCTGTGAAACAAGCAAGGTGTGTTTGCAAAATGTTTTAGTGGAAGACCCTAAAAGCACGGAACCCTCAATGGAAAAACAGTATGCGGACCATTTCCTCTCCAATAGCTCAACACTGAGCACCTTCTTTATATTTCTCCTTCTCTATGACAATCCACCATCAATTCTGGTACATAAAATTCATTAGTTCAGTCGCTCTCATACAATCTAATGGTAGAAGGTCATTTTTTTTTGGGGGAAAAAGGTTTTTCCTCACGGTCCCAAATTAGGGGATATTCCACCACAAAGAAGGAAGTATGGGCTCCTACCATAATGGTCTCTTTCTCACTCACAGTGCCATGGGTCTTCAAACTTTTACAGGCATCAGTGATGCCACCACGCGTCCCCATCCATCCATCTCTTGGCTGCTTGTAGAGTGAGGAGCTCCAAGCTCTGGGTTGGCTTGAGACAACCTAGTGATGTCACACTAGTACCAGTTAATGACGAATTTGCGACAAAAAAACCGCGGGGGAGGGGGGTGGGTTTCGTCT